>JBBMOL010002591.1:0-22953 GCA_037954665.1 Laguncularia racemosa
TCAATTTGCTCAAAAAAGGGCCCCCATCCCCCAAAATTTTTAATTCCCCTTTTTTTACCCTAATGATAGGTCTTGTTGGATTTTTTATTCCCCATTTATTTTCTTGTCCCTAGGGCCCCCATTTGCTTTTGGAGAATGCCCCTTTTGGGCTTTTTAATGCACCCCCCCACATTTCAAAGATGCATGATGTCCCCTATTTTTGACATGATTTGAAAAATTTTTTTGAAAAAATTCATGGATGATTTTTCTATTTTTGGGAAAAATATTCGAAAAATGTCTGAAAAAATTTTGGATGTGTGCTTAAGAGGGTGAAGGGGAAAATAATCTGCTTCTTAAAAGGGAAAAATGCCATTTCATGGTAAAAAGGGGAATTTGTTTGGGCACAAAATATCTAAGCAGGGGGAAATTTAGGTTGTTTGGGGAAAAAATAAAGGTGTTTGAGAAGTACCACCACCTACTACAGTGAAAGGGGAAACAAAGCTTCTTGGGACATGCTGGGGTTTATAGGAGATTTTTCAAGAACTTCTCTAAAATTCAAGGGCCTCTTTGTAATTTTTTAGAAAAAGGGTTCTGCCTTTTTTTTTTATGACAATTGTTTGGGAAGCATTTTTAAACTATTAAAGGAAGGGAAACTCACTACTCCACCAATGATTTTTGCACCTGTTTTGGGGGCTTCCATTCGAGTTGATGTGTGTGCCAGCGACTATGGGTGTAAATTATTATTAAATATGGAGTTACTCATAAAATTGCCACCCCTTATCATCCACAAACGTGTGGATAGGTTGAGGTATCCAATAAGGAAATTAAGCGAATTCTAGAAAAGACTGTCAATGCATCCAAGAAAGATTGGTCTTTAAAAATCGACGATGCATTATGGGCTTATAGAACAGCGTTTAAAACCCCTATGGGAATGTCCCCATACAAGATTGTTTTTGGTAAATCATGTCACTTACGAGTAGAGCTCGAGCACAAGGCATACAAAGGCTATTAAATATCTTAACTTTGATGAGAAAGCTGCAGGTGAAAAAAAGATTGCTTCAACTAAATCAAATGGCTGAAATGAGAGAAGAAGCATATGAAAATGCCAAAATTTACAAAGAACGAACAAAGCGATGGCATGATAAGAACATTTTGAGGCGAGAGTTTTTCCCTGGTCAAAAGGGCTTACTATACAACTCCCGCTTGAAGCTATTCCAAGTAAGTTGAAATTACGATGGTCTGGACCCTTTAAATTGTTAATGTGTTTCCTTATGGTGCAGTTGAGTTGAAGGCAGAAGACAATCGCACTTTCAAGGTAAACGGTTATCTTCTCAAACATTACTATGAAGGGGAAAATGTTGATAGAAATGCCACAGTTGTGGATTTAGGAGATTTGAGGACTTGAACTGGAAAAGTCGGGCTAGTGACTCTAAACTAAGCACTTCATGGGGGGCAGCCCATAAAAAGAGAAAAAAAAAAGAGAGAGAAAAAAAAAAATTAATTCAAGGCCGGATAAGAGCTGCCGGCTTTCAACCGGGCCTAAACTCTCAATACAAATAAAGGCTGGCTCAAAAAGGACTGCAGAGTACAGACACTCCAAGGATGACAGACATTTTGGAGGAATTTTCTTACTGATGAACAACATTACACCAGGGAAGTACCAGTGTTTCAATTTTTGCATTGACATTCTTTTCCTTAATTTTTTGCTATTATAGGAACAATGAGGGCATTGTCCAATTTAAGTGTAAGGAAGGGATTATAAATGTAGAAGTATAATGATTGATTGCACACACCATGAGCTTACAATTCCCATGCTTTATTTATGTCCTTAAGTGTTTATCATCAATGAAATCTTGAAATTGACTTAGATTGGTGCCCCACTCGCCAACTGTTGTGACTGGTTTACATAGTTGAAATCTGATAGTAAAATCTCTAGAGAACGGATTTGCCCTATGTTTAGCCTTTGAATTTGAGATTGAGTCCTTAAGTTGAAAAAAACAAGCAAGTTTACTTCATGTAAAAATTGGGTTTGGGGTAAATTTCTCTTGAAATTTCTTTGAGAATACCTTAACACCTAGTGAAAGAGGTAAAGGAAATATTTACTTAGTGATCCCTTATAAAAAAAAGTCTTAACTAATATTCATTTATGCAAAAATAAAAAAAATAAAAAATTAGAGCCTTTACCTCCAAGACTCAGGAAAGTGAGTTAAGAGTATCCAATCTTAAATGTTAGTGTGAGGAAGAGTTCGTAGGGGTCCCTTTAAAAACCTGGTCACTTAGGCGATGAGCCTAGGATGTGCCGACTTAATGAACTCACAATAACGAGAAGGGCAGAAAGGCAAAAATTTAGTACCTTAATGAAAGCCAAGTTGACATGGGCAAGCTTTGGTCCCTCGGAAGAGTAAAGTCTGACATCGCTGTCAATTAAGGCAAATAAAAAAAAATTGTGAATATAGGACAATTTAAATGAAATAAAGACTAAATTAAAAAGGGAGAAATTCTAGAAAAAAAAATGGATACCATATGCTTTCACTTTTTGTTATCTTGTTTAGAGAAGTAAAATTGAGGGAGATTATACTTGCTAATAACCAATGAAGTTTAAATGAATGTTTTTCCTTATGGACTAAGTATTTTTCTTTTGATTGTTAAACACTAGGATTAAAAATCTGTTTTATTTAGATTAACTACTAAATTTCAACTGGATATCCTAGTTACAAGTTTCAGTATGGTCAGAATAATGGGCACCAGATGTTCAATGACAGATTTCTCTTATTCAATTCAATTATTTTGCTTAAGGACAAGCAAAAGTTCAAGTGTGGGGATGTGGATAAGATCACATTATACTTAATTTTCTTTTGGATTTATATTAAATTTATTTCAATATTATAAGAAAAATATAAAGAAATGGTATTTAATGGTGTTTATTGTGAAAATTCAGGTTTTGAGGACCTAAAAGTAAATTACAAGTTAATTGGAGGAGTTTTTCACAAAATTGAAGAAGCAAGTGAAGAATTGCATTTAAGGCCATCGGCCTTAGGCCGGCTTACTACTAAAGGCTGCCGGCCTTAAGGTCGGCCTAAGAAAGACACCATCATAACGCATCAAAAGCCGCTGGCCTACATTCAAGGCCGCCGGCCTTGACTGTTTCTCGGATATCCATGCGAAAATCTCTCCAAAATCTTATCTTGATTGATTTACTGACTCAATTCCTCATCATATCAACCTTATCCTCCTCCTCTTTGGATCTATAAATAGACCCCTTGTGTGAACCTTTGGAGGCATCCTTATTTTTGGATCTTTTGAATCATTAGAATTCCCTTGGGAGCTTAGGATTTTATCTTCTCTTTAAATTCTTTTACATTTTATGTTATTCTACATTTTAGTTTGAAGAAAGAATGTTTTTGAAGTTTGCTTTCAATTGAAGAATTTAGGAATCATTTCGGAAGATTGAAGTTTTACAAACTCTTGAAGATTATAACAATGGTTTCATTTATTTAATTTTCTTCTATGCCATTTATCAGTTTATTTTTATTATTTAATATGAATTCCATTGCACTTATTTACTTCAATTGTTCTTATGCAATCCATACCATAATGTTCTAAATCATCCTTGTGGGAAACTTGATGAAGCCATAATTCAAACTAAAATGATCATTGTATTCAATGTTATCGGACATATAGATATACGGAATTTTCATATAAGAAGTCCTACTATGAATTGTATTTTGTAATTGAAATCAATGCATAGGAATTTAATGACTCGAAAGAGAAATTTAGGATTTATCAGGAATTCCTAAGTAAGATTTAATAATTCATGTGGAAGTAGCGTTATTGAAAATTTTATTAGAAATTGACCTAAGTATTTCATGCAATATTTTTTATTAAATTTTTCACTAAGGGATTAGGAGAAATTATTTTAAAGATATTAGGCAATCATATAATTGGGAAATTTATGATTGTGAATTAGAATCCTCCATTGATTTTAATTAGCGGGAGCTATTAAATTAAATTGGAGTAATATTACTTTAAAACTTGAAAAAGGATTAAGGTTTTGTCAATTTCTTGTGAAAATCCATATAGCTATGAGTTATTATAACATGAAGGCAATATGATTAGTAGAATTAGGGTGGATTCTAATTTCCCACCATCAATTCATCCTTTTTCAAACACAATTCCCTTTTTAACGCATTTAGTATAACTCATTCACATTCGATTCTCATCAAATATCATTGCCTAAATAATAGTAGAAATTGATAAAGGTCTATTACTTAATCAATCTTCGTGATTCGACACTTTTCTCTCACTATATTACTTGATCCAATCCGGTACACTTGCCTGTATTTATTCACGCTCATTTTTATATCTCTTTTTGCGTGGATCAATTTCCATGGTAGCTTCCACATCCCAACACAGCACATGGCTAGAAATCACGTCGCACACATACAATTGGGGCCAATCTTCCGCAAGCCCCCACACTTATACATAACTATATATATTTACAGCATACATCCTTGCCCTTGGAGACCTATATATAATTTCACGGCCACTTCAAGATTTTGGCCACAATCCAATAGACCATTATACATGTACACATATATATGTATCTATACGGCAACTAGCAAACAAAATGCCTTCGCCATCAAATGAAATTTGCATACACTTACATGAACCTTCACGGCCCGATGTACAGAAGGAAAAAACCCCGCCACCGTCACTCAATTTAGTCTCCACAATGGCCTCAGCGTACAAACATATATATGTATATATATGGAGACAGCAGCCAGCAAACAAATTGTCACATACACATACACAATAAAAGAAGAACCAGCAGCCATCACGTTCTAGGCCTCGACGTACAAACATATATATATATATATATACCTATGGAGACAGCAACCAACACGTCCAGCATTCGTAAGTTGTATATATATATATATATAGTTATACGATAACACAAATTCATAATAAGGCACACGTAAGGCAACAATATACACACAATACAACATGTTATGGAGTCCTAACTCACCTATGTCTCATTTTCCTTGATTTTAGTCGAAGTAGTCTTTGGGTATTTCTACGTTGAAATTTTCTTCACCTAAAAAATTAGGGAAAAATGCATCATTACATACTGTTTATGGTCTAGATCACCCTGTCTAGTATTTTTCTAGCTATTACAATTAATTTTAGGCTAAATACTAATTTTTACACCTATTTGATATTTGTACCTAACTTTTAAAAACTAACTCCGTTTTGCAAAAAAAATTGGTATAGTTAAGTTGCACTCACCTCGTGAAACATGTTGTAGTCTAGGATCATCGATTGGAGGTCGTATGTGTAAGATATGAATTTTTTTGTTCATCTTTTTTAGAGATTTATCCTTTTAATTTAGGTTTTTGCAATCAATACTCGAGTCTTTTAGAAATTTCTTTCTATTTATTTTGATGTTAAACGCTATGTGTTTTGTGGGTTTTACAAATAACTTAGAACATACATCAACAAAAACAAATACAAATTAATGACAAACCAAATTATAAAACCACATCAAAATCAAAAGTCCCTTAAACCTTGCCCTAAAAGCCTTTTAAGCGGTTAAGCTTGAAAATACCCTCAAATCTTAATCTAATTGAACCAAAATTTTTCCTAATTCAATAGTGAAACCTTTAATTACTCAATAATACACAAAATATCAAAAAATCTAGACAAAACTTCATCAGCCACACCCCTTCCCCAAGACGCTACAAAGGAGAAGTCAAACTTCTCCTCTTACCTTATCTTACCTTATCTTATCAAGATCCCCATTTATTACACCTGATCTTATCTCAATCCTACCCTATTTTATCTTTTCTAACCTAAGAAAAAGACACAAAAAAATTTAAAGTGGACATATCAAAATCATATCCCAATAAAATACACTAACACATGTTTTTTCCAATTTATACCAATGTTTACTTATTTTAATCTATCTTATCCTATAGTTAATAAATATTACCAAAATCTTGCTTATTATAACTTAGATTTACCTTGATTACCCAATAAAAGGGCTTGGAAAAATTCAAAGAGATGAGCCCTCAAATAAATAAATAAAAAGCCCTTTCACAAGAACATTGAAAACCCATCTAGCTGCAACCATTCAATTCACCCTTTTGTTATCTTAATTTAATTCAATCTAAATATCCTAAATTAAATTGATTAAATGGGTAAATAACCTGGAGATATCATGGAAAATTTTGAGTTTTAAATTCTTCTAAATAAAAAGGAAAATTACACATAAATCTCATTTCCTAAAAACACCTTGTTACTTAACATTGTTTCATCCTATATTTGAAACCATCTTACGTAATCCTAATCTAATCAAAATTAGCCCAAACTTTGTCACAACCAAGCTAAGAAGGTTAACTAAAAAAAAAAAAAAAAATCAGCCTAAGAAACCACCTAAAAGGTACCAAAATCGTCCACCCCCTTCTGATTTTGTCAAATCCACATGATTTTGCCACCTCAACCTTATCTTATCTTATGCAATCACTACCCTAACTTATCCTATGAGACCTTAGGCCAATTATGATGCTAAAACATGCCTAATCTTGTCCCCTTAGGTGTGCCAAATCAAAACCCAAATTAAATTATGGAACAACAAAATTTAACTAGTATAAAAAGGGAGGTAAAAAGCAAATTTACCCTTACCAAACAACCCCACCTTTCACATGCCATTTGCTGCCCATTTTCTCTAAAAAATTTCCACCAAATTTCCACTGAAAACACCTCATATTTCCCAACAAGATAAAAAAATTCACCCAAAAATAACCCCTTGCATCCCTAAAGACAATCATAGTTTTGGACTACCAATTTCAAAATCTAAGGTAAGTAACTTCTAAGAAGGTTGAGCTATCATTAGACCCCCTTAAGGAAGTTACTAACCTAACTTATTTTCTATGTCTTAGGTTCTTTACTTTAGGATTTTCATCAAAGTAAGGTAATCTCAATTTACCCAAATCATTTTCCGTAGCATATGCATCATACTTACACTAATACTACTTATATGTAATAGTTATAGATTCTAATCACAATTCCACATCAAACAAACTTCATCCTCGTAAGAATATCTTATTTATTTTTCATTTGGAATATTTCTCTAATAATTAGACATATTTCAATCTCCTAATGAACATAAAAGTACAAAGAAAGGATGTTAAGGCTTTATCTTTAAATCAGGAGGACCTATGACTGTCTATAATCTATTGGACATGCATAGACACATTCTCGACATATTTTGGGCATCTTATGGACATATATTCTTGGAATTTCTCTTGGCATATGCTTTGGACACATATTTGCCTTATTATGGCAAGGATAGGACTTTACCCGAATGAGGACCTAAGCGCAGACCTTGACAACGGACCTTAGCTCTAACAAAATAATGGGGTTAGCTATGGGATACTACATTATTTTATCTTAAAGGCAGTTACTTCTTATATATATAAATATTTCTCTATGCTTATAGGTTTTTTAGAAGATTACCAAGTTTTACCTGAAGATTACTACGATCCTTGAAAAAGAATGGCAAGGTGAGTACCAACGATGATTGCCACTTGATTGTGATTGTAATTTTAGTAGCACCTAAATTAGAATACTAAAGAACCTATGTGTGTGTTTGATTTGGTTAATTGATTGATTGTTAAGGCCTAAAAGGAAAAGAAAGTAAAGTTACTTGTATTCATAGCTATTTTTGTAGTTGATGGAGTGTTTACAAAGTGTTTGGTCACCTCTGAACTAATGTAAAGCATATCAAAATACTTATTTTGAAATGGATCATGCATAGCATCTTCTTGCATATTTTCATATATTCCATCATAGTTACACAGATAATGAAAGGATGTCCTGAGGGAGTGTCCTATTCTAACAATAGAAAAATGACTAAAGGATTGTCGTGTATTGGTATGAATCCGTGTTCATTATTTTTTTTTTTGGGCGCATGCATTTGGGGTGTGTGGGTAGGGAAAACATTATTTTCTCTGGTTTATCCCAGGTCCTTACTTAGAAGATCATTCTTCTAGCATAACTATCGATATATAGAGCATGGCTCTAATTTGTGTAGCCAAGGATGCATGTAAGTGTAATGAAATTGGTAGCCTGAATTCTGATGGAATTTTAAAATGATCCTCAACCCAAGGTCAAAGGAGGGGTAATATTGGTCAGAAATATCCTTAGACCTCATGTAGTTTCCAGTTGACTGTATGTGATGCTTGGCACATGATTGTTCATGCATTCATGCATTAAAAAAAGTTAACTTGCTTGTGTTGCGTGAAAGGTGGTTTTGAGTTGGGATCTCACTAAGCTTTATAACTTACCTCCTTACAGTTTACCCTTTTTGCAAGCACCATTCTGGTTTTACCTTAGTAGAATCCAAACATGGTGAGAATCTTCAAAGATGATGGTAGCTAGGTAAGTGAGGAAAAAGACAATCATAATAGATATTTTTTATTTTGAATAAACTTTTGGATGAATGTAATATTAACCATATAAACTTATTTCTCTATCTATTATATATATAGAACTTTATGTTTTACATCAATAGACATCAACTTTAATATTAGTAGAACTATTATCTTTATGGTGGTTTTCTAGAGTAATGATGCCTTACATACCATGTTGAAGTTTGTGTGTGCTAAAAATCTAGGTAATCATAGACTTTAATATAGTACACGGTGGGTTGTTACAACTATGGTAACCCCTAGGGCATGATAGTTATTGACAATTCATCTCACTATAAGGTTGTAGTGAGATAGTTATTTTATGTCAAAAATATTCTATAATTATTACTAATACATTTATTTGTAATGTTATTCTTATTATTTTGTTAGGGTAGCATTGCTATCTTTCAAAGAATTAGTCAAGATAGTTGTTTATTTGTTAATTTTTGTTCATAATAATTTTTTTTAGGTGATTTAATGAATTTTGTAGATTCACTGAATATTTTGGTTAAATTACGTAAGGACATGGTTAACCACTCTTTATAATTTAAGATTTGTCTATTTTATTCTCTTCTTATATTATTTTTGTAATGCCTTGAAACCTGGGATGCTATGGCTTATTACATGTCCTTTCTAAGAAATGGCACATTAAGGCTCTTAACTCTACTCTTTACTAAAAAATCTATATTTCCAATTAATCACAATCAAGGTAACATTTAATGATATAATAAATAACTCAATTAAATTCCATTTATAATCTACATATTTCTTCAAGAGCTCTTAGTACATCGACTCAAAATACTCTAGCTATCATTTATTCTAAATACTTAAATCCTCTATAATCTGAATAAGTCCCATTTACTGTTTCAATGGCTTCAAAGGTATATCTTCACTTAGTCACCCTAATAATAAAAAAAATCTACATTATCCACTTTTTACACAATTGACCCTAGGTCCTCATCATGGGTAGTGTATTCATCTGTCCTTGTAACTAGAAAAAAAATCCCCGAGGGGGTGAGTTAATGCCATCACATATAACCCACAAGAACACATGCATGAATAAGCATAAGTTAAATCACTTGCATTAGTGCAAACATCAAACATCATACAACAGATTATTATTTCATTTAAGTCATAAAACAGCAATGGGATACTCATGACTCTGCAAACCATATATATACATATTTAATAATACATAATATGATGTTGGGAACTGCTACTATAGGCCCTAACACCCATGAGTCCCTTAAATTACCCAAATCATTTCTAAGCACAACTTCACTAAGGACAATGTCACACAAAGATCATTGGGGTGCTTTTTAAAGATCTGCCACTATGGGCTTTTATAAGGGCATATTCTACTCAAATTTTATTGTACGAATCATATTAAATTCTAATCAATTTTATGTGAATTTTAAGGAAATGGTACTTAATTAGATTTATTGTGCTATTACAGGGTTGTTTAAAGCTTAGAGTGCAAACATGAGTAAATCGGTTTTTAAGATTAGATTTCAACAACCTAAGCCACCAGCCTAAGCCGCTAGTGAAAGCCGCTGGCCTTGAAGTGTAAGCCGCTAGCCTTGAAGTGAAAGCCATCAGCTTTATTGTCAGCTTTGAGAGGAAACCAAAAGTTCATTCCTAATGTGTGGATTAAAGGACGAAAGGGGAAGAAAGAGGATGGAATTTTCTTTCTCTAGAGAGTAAAAACCTTAGAGAGAGGAGGAAAATTGTTTTTGTTGTACTTAAAATTTATTTGTTTTATCACTTGAGGGGATTAGAATATTCAAGGAATGACTTCTTCATCAAGAAAATAGAGGATTATTGTATTGTGATTATTTATTGAATTGGTGATCTCTAAACTAATACTCTTTTATTCAATTCATAAACTAAATTGCTCCTTTCAATTATGAATTATATTACAGTAATTTCTTTGTTTAATGTCTATGTTTGCAATTCCATGATGTTCTAAGTTTAATTGTGGGAAATCGATGAAACCCTAGAATAATTAAGATAATGATTAGAGTTTAATTATAAGATTGTTAGTTAAGTAGAAGATTCATATTGCAATTCCTATACTATAAATTCTAATTTCATGTCTAAATTAGAATTTTAGAAATTTTAATAACTCAAAAGGGGCATTAGGGTTCAATAGGAATTCTTAAGTTAAGTTAAACAAGAACATGTTGATATGGGATTATTTTAATCTAATTAGAAATTGTTTAAGAGCTGAATGCAATATTCTTGATTAGCTTCTTACTAAGGAATTAGGAGAAATTAAGATAGAATATTATTCAACTATATAATTGGGATATTTGTAGTTGAATATAGAATCCCCTATTAATTTGTCTAGTGGAAGCTAATAAATTAATTTTGGGGTTTTGAGTTTTAATTACTTGGAAAAGAAACAAAAATTTTCATAATTTCATATGAATATCCATATAGCTAAGAATTATTATAATATAATGATAATCTGATTAGTGAAATTAGGGTGGATTCGGTTTTCCTCTTTTCAATTGATACATTTTCATAACAATTTCCTCCATCTTCATAGTAAAAACCTAGGTGTAGCAGTTTTAGTTTTTATTTGAGTTATTGATTCTCTTAATTTGATTACCTAAATAATAATAGAATTTGATATTGGTTTAGTACTTATTTAATCCTCATGGAATCGACACTCAACTTTTCACTATATTACTTAATTTAACCCAGTGCACTTGCTGGTAGAATTTGCTTGTAATTTTTTTATTTATTTACAATAGATCAGGCTTTTAAGCTGAGCTATGTATAAACAACAAACAACTTAATCTGATCTATTATAAATTATTCCAGTTTCAAGACTATCCTAATAATCACAAGTAACAACAAAGATTACACATACTTGGAAATGTTATCTTAAGCACAATTTGTCCTAGACTAATAGCTAGACGGTAATATGTCAAAATACCAACAATTCACTCTTAGTACTAATCTGGGTATAGTGTAAATAAGTTACTTAATTCTATTTACTTAACCATTATAAGGTTCTTTCTCCTATTTTATTGAAATTTCTAGGGTTATATTAAGTGTTTAGGTTGCATGGGAATTAGAATAGATAGAAACTAAATTGAATAAAATGATGTCACTAGGTGCACGGTTGTACCTTAAGCCATGTACTTTGGCATCGTTAGATACACAACTGTATATTGTGGTCATTTATCTTTCTATGTATTTTGGTATTTTAGCATGCCTAGGTACACAATCGTGTAGTTAGTTGTGTACTTTTCTGTGTATTTTCATGATTTGACATTCCAAGTACATGAGCATGTCCCTTTTTCCATGTATCATTCTATACACAATGTGTATTTCTACAAAGGTAGGTACATGGGTGTATACCTGACCATGTACTATGCTGTTCCTCACGAACTACTTTTCCTCTTCTCTAATTCATTCCTTCGCCTAATTTTTATGATCTGAAGCCTAAGTGGATCTTAAATTTTGTTAATCCTAATACATTATGCGGATTGATGTACTTACTTATCTTAATTTGTGATTCGAACCCTCAATTACTTGATTTCATGTTTCATTTTTGCCCCTTCTTAGATTTAAATTCTGTAAATCATATAATAAAAGCTTGTTTAACTCTCAATTCTATCATCAGAATTAATAACTCAATCATTAAAATCCCTTACCTAATGAAACTAGATTGATCCTTGTAGGTATTTAACTAAGTTGCCTTTAAGGTTCTAAAGAGCATCGCTTTGTCTATTAATGCTTAAATGGTGAAAAGAGATGCATTAAGTTAAATAAGACTTAAATCCCCCTGGCCATGAAATGATTGACTTACCCTCATGTCTTTACAATAGTTACATGTTTGACCTTGGCTTTATATTTTTAATAATATTGGATAATTATATATTTCTAGGTGTTTACATTCTCCTCCTTGACCCTCACATACCCCCACACTCCTTATAAAGATTTTCATCCTCGAAAGTTACCTGAGTTTGGAAAAGTTTTGGATATTTCCTCTACATATCATCTTACTAGTTCCTACATTGCTTCATGTTCCATCTAATTTATCCATTAAAACCTTGGCATAGGGAATTATTCTCCTTCTTTACACTTGTTCCATAATGTCTATGATGGACGATCTGACCGTTCTAACAAGTTTAACCCTCTACTCAATCCTGCTCACGATCAGTTCTCCGGCAAGTGTACCTATCGACTAGCAGTATAGCATAGGAGTACAGGTATCGATCCCACAAAGACTTATAAGTACTATACTAACGATTCTCCTACTATCTAACTTTCACTATTGATGATCTCAACTATCCTAATTATTGCTTAAACCTGAAAGAAACAAATAAAATGAACAAAGTAAATGTATTCAAACACTCCCTTAATTAATTCAATGATTCAAACATACCCTACCCAAGATCCACGCCTAATTCTCATGTAGCTTTTACTCAATTCCACACTATCCAATGATTAATATCCAAACTTTGATCTGCGGAGTTTCTTACACTAGATTAGAGTCTTTTCCAAGATCAATAATCCCTAATCCTAATTAAGCCAATTAAGATCTCTCTTCAATTAACAATAATCAAGATTGCGTTAGAATCCTAGGACTCTCAATTGAACCAGACCGCTATGTCTTGTTCAATACAGAAAACCTCCTATAACCTATCTCTAAGATTACAAAGGGTCTTTTTATCCATGCAAGATCCACTCTATTAACAAATTTCTCAATCTTATTAACAGAGATATAATTCCATCCCAATATTGCGCACATATCAAGATGAATACACTATAATTGCAACATGAATAAAACTCAAGGAATGGAATTAAATTATTGAACATCCACAATTCTGTCACATGATAATCAGGGGTTTCTCAAGGAAACGGGTATGTAAAACAATTAGCTACTCATGAATCAAATAAAAAGAGAAAAACATAAAATAATTGAGTCCATAAAGAAAATTCAAACACGAAATATCTTGGCTTCCAATCCGAAACTATTCTGGCAGCAGCTTCTTGCAACAACGTCTCTTCTCTAGGTTTCTCTTGTGCGCCTCCTCCTCTCTTTTCTCATTAGGGTTGTTCTATTTATACTTCTTGAGCATGGCCGAGCATCTTCAGCTGGAAGATACGATTCTATCTTTCCTTTTCCAAGTGAATCTCGTCAAGTGAATAACAGTCGCCTGGCACGCCTAACGGCACGGCCAGATTTCAAACCGTGTCTCCCTCTAGTCGAAATATGTAACTCCTCAATCTTGCTCAGTGTTTAGCACGGCTAGGAACACTGGTAGCAACACGGCTAGAAGCACGGCTAGACTATAACCCGTACCAAGTTCTGGAGTTTTCCACGTCTTCACAGCATATGCCACGGCTTCAAACACACCCATATCACAAGCCGTGCTTCCTTTCCAAGTGACAATTTCATCTTCAGATGTGCCCATGGTTCATGACACGGCCGTGGCTTTCCTTGTGTTGTCCATGAGTAACTTTAACTTGATCTTTTAAGCTTCAATTTATGCTCCTTTTGTGATCTTTCTCCTTCTCCTTGGTATTATACCTTGAAACATGTATTATATCTGTTAAATACCGTTTCCCGCATTGATTTTATTCAAAAGATTATACAAATTTATCATTAATTCCCATGATTTACCAAGGTTAATTTACTCTTATCAAATTTTCCCCACACTTAAGGTTTTGCTTGTCCTCAAGCAAACACGGATTAAGAAAACCCAAAGGACCAGTTCTCATATGTTCCCCGCAATTAAGAAGATATTTCAGCATCATCGATTTCATGCTACACCTTAATCATTGATAATCTTTACTCAATCTTACCATTAGTTGTATACAAAATACAAATACTAAAATTCCCAAAACTAATCCAAGTGAATCAAACTTTTACCCTTATCATTTAAACTAAAATTCCCAGAGTTAGAATTGTCACAAGATCGATACTAGTAAAATAAAGTATACCATCCTTTTAACCACTGTTGTAAGCAACACAACAGTGACTAAAGGCATTTTTGTATCCACTTGTTTCCTAGCTCTTCCTTTTCTGTTTCATCCAATTCTTAAGTTAATCTTAAGAGGTTTACCATTAAAGCACTTAACTAAGTTAACCGACCCATGTAACAAACTTTCGATTGATAATCCCGAGTTTCATCACTCAAGTTAACAAACGTTATTCCCTTAACTTTAGAAGGCGTCCCTCAGATTTACTTGTTCGAATCTAGTTAACTCAATCACTTAATTAATTAAGACGGTTTCCTTGGTCAGTAAGTCCCAGACCAAGCGATCTTAGGCTACTAGTTTTAAAAATACCCCTTCAAACCTCTACCATCTCAATCAATCAACTATCATTTTTATAAGCTCTTTTAAATTCATTTTTCTCAGACTTTTTCATGACCCTTGTAGCGAGCTTTCAGCCATTGATCCCAAGTTCGTCACCCGAGTCCAATAGATGTTATTCCTTAAAAAAGGCATCCCTCAGGCTTAATTACTCGAGTCTATGAGGCCCACTTCTGAACTATATATATTTATATATAATATATTTTAAAATCACCAAGTTACAAGTATCATTTACGCCTTCACTCCAAGTTATATAGCTTACCTACTGGGAAAAAAGAAGGACATACTAAACTCACTAGTGACCTTAATCCAATCTCACTTCACGAAAGTAAAGGTTAAATGACAAGTAAGTTTACTTCACTTAGATTTCATCTTTGTAATTTTAGCAACGTATCTCTAATACATAATAAGAGAATAAAAAATTGTTAAAGATATTCTACAGAGGTATAAACAAATCTCAGCAGTTCTTGATTTTCAAAAGTCATCATTGATTATACCTTAATTAAGAGGAAATTACATTTTTTATTGCATAACCCTTGTATCCTAGTTTCGTACAAGTTTCTTTTTCCTAACCCCTTCCCCACACTTATAATAGACATTGTCCCCAATGTCCTCATGAAATGCATAAAGGGAAGCAAAGAATAAAAGCAAAAATAAAACAAAAGGAAAACGAAAAACTTCCCTGAATTCTCTTACAACGCAGATCGTTAACAGAAAGTCAAGAAAAGAACAAGTAGAGTCATGAGAACCTCTGCTAAACATAACGGGTCGGTGTACTTTGAAAGCCTATATCTCATAACAATAACAACAAAACAAAACAAAACGAAAAAAAACTCATAATGGACTGAACATAAAGCTAACTATCATCAGCATTTTTATTTCAAACATTAGTGGTTGGTCAGTTTTCCAGAATCATACAAATCAGGACAGTAAAAAGAAAAGTAAGACGGCTACTCTATACAATGATCCAAATCTCCCGGGTTCAACTTCCATCGATCCACTCGCGAGGTCAGCTGCTGAAGTCATCATCTGAAGGCAATGGTACAGTGCCCGATCGGCGAGGAGAAATCAGATCCAATCACCTCCGTATTCTGCTGATTGCTCGCTTCAGTAGTCGCGACTACAGGACTTCCATGTCAGGCCATGAAAGCTGCACCCGAGGATTCTCCAACATGAAACCGGTATCATATGCACCACTCGAGTGACGATATCCTCCAGAAACCACCCGAGTAGCTTGTGATGCGATGTCCTCATCGCTAGAGCCACCACATAGGGAAGATCTACCCCCCAATTTCTCACCAATACGGGATAAAAAAAGTGACTAAATAACTCTTTAAGCCCTTCACCCCATTTTGACTACCTGGGTTGTTCTCTTTTAATTTCTTCCAAATCTGCAGTCAATCTTTTTACTGAATCTGCAAGCTCCTGATTTGGTCCAGCCTGCTCTCGAGCTTGCTCTTGCTCCTCACCTTGCTCGGGTTCTATCTCTGGCTTTTGTTGGTCGGCAGACACATCTGGTATCTGAAACCTCCACCTCCGCAAAACACTTCGGGGAGAGAAGTGCTCCTTCCACAACTGTCCCTGGGAGCCCGGGTTGGAAAAACACCGTAGTTTTTCAGAATACGAGTAATCCAAGAGCCGACAAAAACCTTATGGTGCCCCAGATCGCATTGTTTTTTCAGACACCAAACAGCTGCTAATCCGACATTAACCGAGTACCCGTAACCATACTCCATAGCTGGTACAGGTCCGAAGCATTCACAACCCCTTTAGAATCACCTCTACCAGTGGTTAGCGGGCCAAAATGTAATGGAGTACACGCACGGCAGGATCCCTTAAATGGCACCCCTTTGATTTGGAAGGGTCATATCCACCGGTTCCTATACTATTCCACACTCCATGGCTGCAGTAAGCCCTAGGAAAGGCATCAGGAAGCTGCGCGAATTCATCGGAGTCGATAAACTCCTCGTCATAAATACCCAAGCACTTGATAAAGTCTCTTATTTCAACGCGGTGGTAACTCCCTTGGCAGTAGAAGGAGACCACATTATCAAGTTGGGTATGCCGGCCAAAACTAAGCTTGAATGTAGCTACAAAGTCACAGCTTAGCGAAGAGTACACATCCTCCTCAATGCTCAGAAGTGCTTTCCAAGCGGGATCGTTCAAGAAAATGATCAAATCGTTCCACTAACCATACCTAGCTAGCACATCCCAATCAACTACTACATTAGGCATAAATATCTTCTTGTCTCGCACTATACATACTTACCTTCGTCCTCGCTCCGCAAGTTAGGAGGGTAGCGTCGGGTGGGCCTAAAGGAACCACCAGTTGAACAAAGGTTGAGCGTTTTTGCATGCCACGGTCTTAGTCCTAGGCATTTTGACTATACCATGCTTGAGAAATCTCGACAGAGTGATGAATGACGTTCTTCCTTTCCACTCCTAAGAGTTACTGCCTTCACGTGTTCCCTTAGGTTGGTCTCTGTATTTCTAGGCAGAGACCCTTGGGGATCGCTCAGGAAGCGCTTTAGAGATCTGTCCCATCTGGTTTTCCAAGTTGTGGATTGAGGGTTCATGATTCCTTAGAGCGGCCCTCAGTGGATTGATGGCGTTGCTCCAACGCTTGAATGAACTTCGCAATCATATCCTCAAGGCTGGATTTCTTTTCTTCGAAGGGAGGTGGAGCTGGTCTTTGGAATCCTGGAGCAGGTTCATTACCCCTTTGAGATTGCTGATTACTCCAGGAGAAGTTGGGATGATTACGCCACCCTGGATTATATGTGTTGCTATAAGGATTGTTCTGTGGTATTGTGGATTCCCTACATACTCAACACGCTTGTCACTTCAGATACCACATTGTTGGAATGAGGTTCAATTGAGCAGTATTGGTATGGTTGAGATAGAGCCATCCCTTCAACTTTTGAAGCGAGTGCATCTACCTTTGCTGCAATTGCTGTTATCAAATTGACTTCATAAATGCCCGCTGCCCTGTGCTTTTGTTTTACCATGGCTCCATTGGTGATTATTTTTTGCCATGTTCTCAAACAAACTCAACGACTCCTCCGGCGTTTTCACATTTAAAGTGCCCCCAGCCGTAGCATCAATTGTCTATCGAGTTACATAGTCAAGTCCGTTATAAAAGGTGGAAACTTGCAGCCAATTAGGCATTTGGTGATGTGGACACCTCCTAAGAAGATCCTTAAATCTAATCCATGCTTCATGTAGGGGCTCGTGATCTAGTTGGGTGAATGATGTGACATCATTTCTCAACTTTGGGAGTTTTTTATGGTGGGAAATAACAGTCCAAGAAAGTCTCCGCCATCTGGGTCCAAGTGGTTATGGAATCCCGGTTTAGTGAACTAAACCACTGCCTTGCTTTCCCACGGAGAGTAAAAGGGAAAAGTCACAATTTCAATGCTTCCTCAGAGACTCCGTTTTGCTTGCAGTTGCACAAATATCCAAGAACATCTGAATGTGCGCATGAGGATCCTCGTCAGACAAACCGTAAAACTGGCATTGGTTGTGAATCATATGCATTGTAGAGGCCTTGATTTCGAAGTTGTTGGCCTCTATTGCTAGTTTGCACAATACACGACCCAGTGCTGCTCAGAGTAAGACGAGCGTATTCAACCATCGTTCTTCGTTCATTCGCCATTGGCCCAGTTTCTCTTAATCGCCTTCTAAAGGTTTGGTCAATTTCAAGATCAAAGTCAAGAAGCTTAGATGAAGAGCTCCTTGTCATAAACCGTGACAGACAAACTACGAACTTAATTTCCTCAACAAATTTGAATGAAAGCACGAACGAAATTAATGTAAATAACTTAAAAAAAAATTATAGTTAAAGTAGTAGGTGTCAAGTTTTCCTAATATTATAAGTCCCCGGCAACAACGCCAAAAACTTGATGGACGATCTGACCCTTCTAACAAGTTTAAAACCCTCTACTCAAACCTAGCTCACGATCAGTTCTCAGGCAAGTGTACCTATCCACAAAAAGTATAGCATAGGAGTACAGGTATCGATCCCACGATGACTTATAAGTACTAGTACTAACAATTCTCCCCACTATCTAACTTCTCACTATTGATGATCTCAACTATCCTAATTATTGCTTAAACCTGAAAGAAACAAAATAAAATGAACAAAGTAAATGTATTCAAACACTCCCTAATTAATTCAATGATTTAAACATACCTTACCCAAGATCCACTCCTAATTCTGATGTAGCTTTTACTCAATTCCACACTATCCAATGATTAATATCCAAACTTTGATCTGCGGAGTTTCTTACACTAGATTAGAGTCTTTCTCAAGATCAATAATCCTTAATCCTAATTAAGCCAATTAAGATCTCTCTTCAATTAACATAATCAAGATTGCGTTAGAATCCTAGGACTCTCAATTGAACCAGACCGCTATGTCTTGTTCAATACAGAAAACCTCCTATAACCTATCTCTAGGATTACAAGGGTCTTTTTATCCATGCAAGATCCACTCTATTAACGATTTATCAATCTTAATAACAGAGATATAATTCCATCCCAATATTGTACACATATCAAGATGAATACACTATAATTGCAACATGAATAAACTCAAGGAATGGAATTAAATTATTGAACATCCACAATTCTATCACATGATAATCAGGGGTTTCTCCAAGGAAACGGGTATGAAACAATTAGCCACTCATGAATCTAATAAGAAGAGCAAAACATAAAATAATTGAGTCCTAAAGAAAATTCAAACACGAAATATCTTGGCTTCCCAAACCGAAACTATTCTGGCAGCAGCTTCTTGCAACATCTTCTCTTCTCTAGGGTTTCTCTTGTGCCGCCTCCTCCTCTCTTTTCTCATTAGGGTTGTTCTATTTATACTTCTTCAGGCATGGCCGAGCATCTTCAGCTGGAAAGATATGATTCTATCTTTCCTTTTCTAAGTGAATCTCGTCAAGTGAATAACAGTCACCTGACACGCCTAACGGAAAGGCCAGATTTCAAACCGTGTCTCCCTCTGGTCGAAAATATGTAACTCCTCAATCTTGCTCAGTGTTTGGCACGGCTAGGAACATGGCTAGGAACACTGGTAGCAACCACGGCTAGAAGCACGGCTAAACTATAAACCCGTGCCAAGTTCTGGAGTTTTCCACGTCTTCACAGCGTATGCCACGGCTTCAAAACACCCATATCACAAGCCGTGCTTCCTTTCCAAGTGACGCTTTCATCTTCAGATGTGCCCACGATTCATGACACGGCCGTGGCTTTCCTTGTGTTGTCCATGAGTAACTTTTTAACTTGATCTTTTAAGCTGCAATTATGCTCCTTTTGTGATCTTTCTCCTTCTCTTTGGTATTATACCCTGAAACATATATTTATCTGTTAAATACCAAATCCGCATTGATTTTATTCAAAAGATTATACAAATTCATCATTAAATGCCCATGATTTACCCGGGTTAATTTACTCTTATCAGTCTACAATTCTTTTTGATCTTTCAATGAAAGATATATTTAGTTGTACATTTTAATGGCCTAAAAGCCACTATTTTTATTGGATTTGGTACGAATTTCCTCAACATTTGATACATAAAATACATCTTGTACCCTAACTAAGCTTTATAGTAAAGCCAACCTATAAGCTACATTGATTATCCTTTTAGGAATTTTCAAATGGGCCCATATATCTTAGGTTTAACTTCCCCTTTTAGACTAAACCTAATTACCCCTTTAGTTGGAATAACTTTTAATATCACTCATCTCCCACTTGAACTCTAAAGGGCATCAAACTCTTATCAGCATAGCTTTTCTATCGATTCTAAGCTATCTATATTCTCTGTCTTATCAGCTTTGCCTCATCTACAGTCTCTTGGACCAATTTCAACCCCAACATCTATCTTTCCCTCACTTCAACCCAATGTAATGGTGATTTGCATTTTCTTTCATATAAAGCTTATAAGGAGCCATTTGGATGGTTACCTAATAGTTATTGTTGTAAGTAAAGTCAACCAAAGGAAGATGCTCATTCTAATTACCCTCTAAAGTTTAGTGTATAGGCTCTGAGTAATTCTCTAGGATCTGGATAGTCCTCTCAGGTTGTCCATCTGTTTGAGGATAGATCACAGTGTTGAAATTATAGTTTTGTGCCTAAGGCTTTATGTAAGCTATTATAAAACTGCTTATAAAATCATGTATTCATATTAGAAGTAATTATTACTGGCACTCTATATAATCTACTATCTCCTGTATATATAATTTAGTTGATTTCTCTAATTTATATCTCACTCTAATAGGTAAAAAGTGAGTAGACTTAGTCGATCTACTATCACCTATATTGCATCTTGTTTTTTCTTTAGTATTTAGGAGGGCTGTAAGGAAATCCATTGTCATGTGTTCCCATTTCCACTTCAGAATTGGGAGGGGCTATAATTCTCTAGTCAGCCTTTGATTTTGAATTTAGATCTGCTGATAGGTGAGGCACCTTATTACATATTCGGCTATCTTCCTTTTCTTGTTCTTCCACCAATAGTGACTCTTCACATCTTTATACATTTTGGTGCTTTTGGGATGGATTATATAGGCAGTGTAGTGTTCCTCTTTCATGATTTCTTTCTTCAATTCCACATCCCTATCGCGCACAATCTTGTTCCATATCTTAAAATGCCATCTAAGTCAACATTAAATTTAGGAGCCTTACCCTGTTCCAACATGCTCTGATTTCTCAAATGTCTCTATCCTTTACTTGAGCAGTCATGATTCCATTCATTAGATTTGGTTGTATCCATAAAGTGACCATCTTTACTCCGACTTCTTGAGTCAAATATTCAATTCTAGTTTACACATATCATTAATAATGTTGCTGTAAAGTGATTAGAGTAACAATATTACCCTGTTTCTTTTTGCTAAAGGCATTTACCACCACATCGGCTTTTCTTAAGTAGTACTGGATTTCCAAATGATAATCTTTAATCAACTCCAACCATCTCCTTTAGCACATATTTAACTCCTTCTATGTAAATATATACTTCAGGCTTCTGTGGTTAGCAAAAGTTTTGCATTTCTCCTCATATAAATAGTGTTTCTACAGTTTTATTGCTTGTACCACTACCACCAACTCTTCATCATGACTCAAGTAATTCTTCTCATATGGCTTTAGTTGATGAGATTGCATATTTTATGACTTGCTCGCCTTCCATAAAAAAAAATCCTAACCCTTAGGCTGAGGCATCACTATAAATAGTGAATTCTTCTCCACTCTTAGGTAGTGCTAGAGTTTCGTGTTGACACAAGCTTCTACTTGAGTTTCTGTAACTGGCTTCATATTTATCATCCTACTCAAACCTCACTTTCTTTTGTGTTAATTTGGTGAGTGGAGTTGCTATCTTTGAAAATCTTTTATAAATCTTCTATAGTAACCTGCTAAACCATGAAACTTCTATGTCTATTACTATTTTTGGTTTAGGCTAATGCACTACAGCTCTCACCATTTTTTGTGTCTATAGAGATTCCATTCTTGTTAACCACATGACCGAAGAAAACTACCTACTCTAGCAAAAATTCACATTTCTTGAATTTGCATACAATTTTGCTATTTGCAACCTATCCAACACTAACTCTAAATGCTCTTCATGTTCCTCATTGCTCCTAGAGTATATCAAAATATCATCTATGAAGACGATTACAAACTTATCCAAGAAGTCCCTAAACACCCTATAATACGATTCCAAGAGCTAAGATACGAGCTCCAAAGAAAACAAAGTCAATCCAAGCTTTAGGTGGCATTGTAGGGTCCAAAAAAGGAGGACATAAGCGTCAAGAGGTCCCAAGGCGAAGATCGGCCAGCCTTAAGCCGGCCTAGAATAAAGGCTGGCCGAGTTAGCTTCCAGGCCGTCGGCCTTTGTGCTGACCTTTGGGTGCCGGCCTATGTATTTAGGCCGCCGACCTTGAATGGTTTTGCACATTTTTTTTTTAAGATGATATAAATAGGCGTCCTTAGGGTTTTTCGAGGGAGAATGTTATTTTTGGTTGTAAACACAACACTTGAGCGGTGTGAGTGAATCCTCTTTGAGATTCTTGAATATTGAGAATTGATTTTCACTTTAATTTTTGTTGTTCTATCAAATTCTTGTTCATATAGAAATTTTTTGGGTTTTTTTTTTTTTTTTTTTTTTTTT
>JBBMOL010002592.1:0-22950 GCA_037954665.1 Laguncularia racemosa
GAAACATAGGGCGTAACTGGGCTGTAAAACAATGTAACATGCAAATGGATGAGATTTGTGAGCATAGAAAACTTCAATTACAAGAACTTGAGGAAATTCGAAGAGAAGCTTATGAGAGTACTTAAAATCTACAAGGAAAAAACAAAGGATTTTCATGATCAAATGATTTCCCGAAAGAATTTTTCTGTAGGTAAAAAAGTATTACTTTATCGTTCTCGATTGAAGTTGTTTTCTGGAAAACTACGATCACGGTGGGTTGGTCCTTTTGTTATCACCAACATATTTTCACATGGTGCAGTTGAGATCGCAAGCCTTGAAACTGGTAAGAACTTCAAAGTCAATGGTCATCGCTTGAAACCTTTTTATGAAGGATTTCAAGTATATAATATTGAAGAAACCAGTTTAACTTACCCCGAGTATTGTGATTAATTACAGGAACGTCTAGCAAAGACGTTAAAGAAAGGCGCTTCATGGGAGGCAACCCATGTAAATATATATATATATATATAAATAAATATCAATTTATTTTTTTAGTTTTGTTTTGATTTTTTTGATTAGCTGCAGAAATGGTACATATCATCAGATAGACACTCTCTAAGTGCTTAAGGGAGAACTCCAATCACTTTACACTTTATACCAGGGAAGTACCAGTATTACCTTTTTTCTTATTCTCTAAGGTTCCTTATACTTTTAATTCTCTTTAATTGTGTTGAATTAGGAACAGTGCAGACACTGTTCAAACTAAGTGTGGGGAAAGGATAATAAAATATAGAGAATAGAGAATTGACTCATACTTTGAATGTTTGTCCTTAAGCAATTTTAACCAAATTTTTCAAAATTTTCATGAAATCTGGAGATTGTACTAAATGTTGTAATAAGTATCTACAAAATGTGAAATTGACTTGTTCAAGTGTTTTACTCACCTACTGCTATGATTAGAATACTTAGTTAAAAATTAAGTAGTGAAATCTTTAAGAAACAAATTTACCTTGTATTTAGCTTTTAGAATTGGAGTTTAAGAGTAAGTCTAGTTCTTAAGTGAAAAATAAACAAGTTTACTTCTAGGTTATATTAGTTACTGTATACTCTTTGAAGTTGTTTTTGAAACAATGATAACACTTAATGAAAGATGTTAAAGAAACTTTTTCCTTAGTACCCTTTAAAAAAAATGTAGAAAAGAATCAAGCATAGCCATTACTCCAATGATTCAAATAATTGAGTTAAGAGTATTCGAACTTGAATGTTAGAGTGAGGAAGAGTCCGTAGGGTATCTTAAAACCGGTCACTTGAGTGACGAGCTCGGGATGTTGCCGACTCAATGAACTCACTATAACGATAAGGGCAGAAAAGGCGAAAGTTCATGAAAAAGAAGCGGGCAAAAAACCATCAAAATAGATGCTTGATTTAAATCAAACGAATATTGAATGTAAAAATCATTGAATGAAGTAAGACTTATAATAAAAAGGAGAAAATCTAGGGAAAGAGTAGATACCATATGCTTTTACTTTGAGTTGCAAGATTATATACTTGCTAATATTCAATGAAGTTTAATTGGGTGTTTTTCCTTATTGGATTAAGTATTTACTTTTGAAATAAAAGTTCTTTTGCTAAACATGAGGATTAAAGTTTGTTTTGTTTAGATTAGCTATTAAATTTTGTCTATGGTAATTTAATCACAAGAAACCAGTTTGGTTGGAGCAGTAGACATTAAAATTACAAGTCATGAATTTATAAAAGAATAGATGCTTGAAATGATGAAAAGAAATTTCGTACAATCTTTGATGGATTTCTCAATTGATTTGATTCAATTGCTTGAACCAATCACAATTAGATTATGATGCACTAGAAAAAATTGGAAGCAACTTAAGAAGAATTGATATGACTCACAATACTCCTTAAGCCAATCTTGCCACAATTCCACACTTTAAATTGATAAGAGATTAAATTTGCTAGCAAGGACTCTCCTCACAGCAAAGTGTATAATTTTTCTAAAATGGTCAAAAGTTTCATACAAACCTTAGTTAACAAGTATTTATACATGCTCCAATTAGGGTAAAATGACTCTAAAAATTACAAATATGCCATTAGGTGGCCGGTTCTAACAACAAAATACAACCAAATCATAAGTCCCAAAATGAATAAAAATGGCTGGTTCAATAATGAAAATTACAAGTACACAAGATGATTTTCAAATGGCCAGTTCTTCAATTTAAGGGAATAATTTGTTGGTCCAATTCATCTTCGGTTTATGTCGGTCCATGAATAACCTACAAGCTTAGTTTTAGTGAGTTTGTCCATCGCCCTGTAAAACTTGACAAATATGCCTGCTGGAATGCACAACAAATAAGTAATAGAAAAGAAGTCGATATACAAATATTTTCGGGGTCGGTTTGTTCAAAGAGGATCCTCATCGCCAATTTTTGTATTCATTTTGCTCTTGCCCTAGTGATAGGCCATGTAGGATTTGATTCCTATCAAATAGTTGCATGTTATGTGCTAGAATTAGGAAAAACTAAAATGAAACAATACTTAAAGTTAGCCTAAATATCTATAATGCTAATTGTGTGTGGTCACCCAATCTAGAGAGTAACACTCTTGGACTAGGTTTTGAGCTATGGCTTAAAATGTTGAGATGATACAATAATTAGGTGCTTGAGCTATAATAGTTGTGCAGTGGGTAATCGATAGAGCTTGTACTTACACAAAGCGATTGTACAAACGAAGGGATGTCAATTGAACATTATATGTGTTATGGGATACATATAGGGTAGTTAGACAAGTAGTGAACGCAGTGACAAGCCTAACATTTGGAATGAACATGCAAATTAGATTACTATACTTTGTTATAGTTGATGGTTTTGGTATCGATTATCGTTTAGGTCATGGTAGCTAGATATATTATGATAGGCCCCTAATGCCTATTGAGTAAAGTAAGACCCCTTTCATTCCCAAGAGTGTCCAGAGTTATGAGTACTCCCATGCTGATTTTTTGGCTTTAAATTAAATAACTAAATGAATATGTGCTAATGCATTACAAATTGGTATGTATGACATGCAAGGATGTGTTTAGCTATTGTTTACTAAGTTCTTGTAGTAGATTCCTTTCTACTATTTTTCAGATGATGACGATGATTTTTATGTTGATAACTATTGTTATGATTATCTAGGACATAATTTTGATAATGAGTTTTGGGTTAATGGGAGCAACAAGTAGTTCTGTTGTATTTCAAGCTGTTATCACTTTACTATTTTCTGATTTTGAGAGTTATGAGGTGATTTAGACTCTTCATTTGATTATCAGATTTTGATCTTAGACTTGTTTATAAAATGTATGATAGACTTGGACTTTATTTTTTAACCATGTAGCCTTGGAGGACTTTAGTGATGGTTTTAGTATCTTTTAGTATTATATTCTATTACCAAATCATTTTTTTCATCAAATGGTTTTCAAAGTTAATAATTATGTTTTCACAAATTAAAATCTTATTAGAAACCCACATAGTGATAAGTTGAAGCTTTACTGTATTTCTACTTAAGTAGGATGTGTAATTAACTGTTATATATAGGTGTTTAAGGGCATGACAATGCCCTTTCTCTTACTTAAGCTCCAATTTCCTTCATGTCCATGTTTAACTTGGAAATATATCGGTGGCTTCTGATGGTTTAGAAAGTTGCAAATGGATAGGAAATTTTGAGGGTGTGGTGGAGGTTTCAGTTGAGTTTAAGGTAGGGTGGTAGCTATTTATCTTAGTTAGATTGTCGTAGTTGACGGTGTTGGGATGAGGGGCAAAAGAATGGAAAAATAGTGAAACGTGGTGTTTGTGTTGAAGGTGGCTGACGGTAGAAGTGGAGGTGGTATTGAAGGTGGCCAACGATGGAAGTGGTAGTGTGTTGAGGTTTCTTCTTATCTTTAAGTTGTTAGTGCTAGCTTATAGTTAAAGTGTGATTAGAAATGAAAAAGAAAAGAAATATTGGAAGGGGAGAGAGAGAGAGAGTAAATCGGTTGTGGAGAGGCTATTGTGCCTAATCAAGTTTCTTAAATCACAACTTTGGTTCATTAGACAATAGCTTGTTTTGGGTAAAAACTAAGTTTAGGGGTTTAAGGTTAAATTATCTTCCATATTTTGTAATTCTTACTTCAAATCTTGGCAAGTGTTCATCTAATACCCCTAATTAAATCCTTAGACTTCCTTTTATTAAGGACAACCATTAGATCATGTGTTTTCAAATCGTGGCTTAATCAAAGGGGGGCTAGTGATTAATGTAGAGGTTCCTAAGGTGATTTTCTTTTGTCAAATGGCTAGTTCAAGTGATTTAATTAGTAGCTTAATTAAACTTGATTAAGAGTGGTTTGATTAACTTAAGTAAATGATAATTGATGGATGAAAAGTTCTTATTACTTCATGACTCAATTTATGCCATTTAGGTGTTCAATGCAAGGTTGACTTTTGCTAACTTGTGTCTATTGACATTTTTCACTAGTTATCATTAGCAATTGGAATTTAATTATGTGAATTATGGTGCTTTAGGGATAATTTTTCACCTTTAGGGTTTAAGTTTTGATTTAGGGCTTTAATTTAGAGTATTATAGTTTATGGATTGTATTAGAGCTTCGATCTATCGTTTTAGAGTTGATTACTCCATTTAGAGTTTTGAATTGTTAATTTAGTTATTTTTGATATGATTTAGGGGTTTTGATTCCTATTTTGGGAGTTTAGGAATTGAATTAGTGTTTGAATAGTATTTTAGGTTTTAGGATTTGAACTAGGGTTTTTTTTTTCTTAGAGCATATTTGAGCTATTGAATTTGGTCTTCTAAGTTTAAGGTAATATTTCGCATCAATTCCTAATAATATCTAATTGTGATTTTGATGGGAATCAAACCAATGCAACAAGAGGACCCATTACCCGAGCCAAAGCTAAGGGGCTACAAAGCATAACAATAGAGAGTCCTCTTTAATCAAATGGATCTCTGAAACATTCACATAGGGTCTTGATTTACTTTATATAATTTTTTTATATTTAATCAGGTACACTTGTTGGTATTACGGGAAGACAATCAAACACACTAGCATTTGGTTTAGAGATGAGTCATGGTCCATGGTAAACTGAAATGAACCAAGGGAACTGGCCTTGTGTTGTGTATTTGTTAACCATGATAGGCATGAAAGGACCGACCATGTGTCACTATTTCCTTATGTTATTTTTTCTATATTTAGGGATTAGTATAAATACTTTTAAAGGAAAACAAAAAAGACACTTTCGAGGAATATATTTGCAACTTGTTTTCTCGTAGAAGGGGGGCTTCCTTCTATTCCATAAACACTCTTATCAATTCTAAAATTAAAGATTGTGACGAGTGAGACTTAGATTGTTGTGTGTTGCATCAACAATTGCAAGTTGTTCCTAATTCTAATAGTGCATCATATCTGGTAAGAATTTTGAGTTTTGTTTTGTTCTTGTTACATGAAATTAGGGTTCATGTGCCAATTAAGGATCACGCCATTTTTATTGAACAATTTCTCAATTAAATCTTCAATTAGGATTGTTTAATTGGAATTAGTTTTAGCATATCATCTTTTGGTATCAAAGCTACGGTTGAGAGGGGGAATTATACGTGGGAGTCTTGATTTTGAATTGGGATTTAGGGTTTATACCATATTATTGAGCAATTCATTTTTGTGTGAATTGAAATAGAGAAATTGTTTGAATTTGTGTCGTGTTTACCTTAGTCATTGCAAATTGAAGTGAGGAAAGTATTATTTAGGGTTCTTATCATGAGTTCTTGCAAATTGTAGTAATTGTGCATTAAATTGCTTTGATTGCAATATTGACTTGAGTTTTGAGGAAATTATGTCATAGAGGGTGTGTAGTGTCGTGAGTGTATGTGGTGCCGTGAGGGTGTATTATGCCGTGAGTGTGTGTGTATTGTGCCGTAAGGGTGTATGTGTTGTGCCTTAAGGGTGTGTTGTACCATGAGTGTGTGTATGTTATGCCGTAGGTATGTGTTTGACGTGAAGGTGTGTTATGCCATGAGAGTGTGCGAGTTGTACCATGAAGTGTGTGTATGTGTCATGAGGAGTGTATTTGGGGTTGGAGAAATTGGTGTTGTAGAGGTATGATTGTATATAAAAAAAAATGTCAAAGTTTAATTCAACAACCATGTTGAATGATAGTGTAAATGGCGGAATTGGTAATGAGGCCAATAGTTAGGTTGTAAAAGGAGGTCAGGGATGTCATGTTGCAGGTGGAAGAAGAACTTTAGAAGAACAATTGCAAGATCTTACTACTATTGTTGCTACACTAGCAACACGGGTTGATTAGATGACATTGCCACAACCATCAGTAGCAAATCCATAGGCATCCTGCCTCAGGTAGCACATAATGATGCACGTAGGGAATGAGTAGTAGGAAGAAATAGGGGCAAGAGATTGGGAGGAGATTATCATGCTTATCGGGAGGGAAGGGATGATAACTTTGAGGATGAACCTTACCCTAACCATAAGTTCAAGCCCTAAGGGTCTGGAATATGTAAAATTGCAAATGCCTTCATTTGCTGGAAGGGTTCTGTAGAGCATTATATTGACTAAGAAGATAAGGTGGAGGGCTTTTTTTAGTGTTACGAAATTAATGACCACACTCAAGTTCGTCTAGTAGCAGTTGAGTTTGTAAGATATGCTAACTTATGGTGAAAGAACCTTGTAGCCAGTAGAAGGAGAGATGGTGATGCTGAGATTCGTACTTGGCAGGAAATGAAACGAGTTATGAGGAAGAGTTTTATACCAGAGCACTATAGGCAAGAGTTATTTATGCGTCTTCAGACATTGATACAAGGAGGTAAAATAGTAGAAGAGTATGTCTAAGAGCTTGAGGTACTGATGATCCAATGTAGAGTAGTTGAACCTCCTGAACAAAATATGGCACGCTTTGTGTCTGGTCTAAAATATGAAATTGCCTACATAGTAGAGTTGCAGCAATATGACTCCTTTGATGAAGCCATTCAGTTAGCTTTGAAAGTAGAGAGACAAAGACATTCTAACCTTTATAGAGTAGCGAGTAAAAGGTACAAATCTACTACTAAACTATATGGGTCAGATAGTCAACAAAGTGAAAGAGGAATTAATAAGATTGTGGAAGCAAATGCAGCTGTTATTGAGATTGGAAGGGAGAAGGAAATTTTTGGAAAGGGGAAAGCAATTGTTGGGTCAAACATTAGGTAAATAGTACCTGGGTCATCAGATGGGAAGAATCGTCAAATCCAATGCTTCAAATGTTTAGGCTTTAGACACTTAGCTGCTTAATGTCCTAACAAAAGGTGATGACTGCTATGGAGGTGGAAAGTAAGGATGGTAAGGAAGAGATACTTGCGCCAATAGATTTGTCAACGGTACTAAAGGAGTATTATGATGATCCAGATGCTGAGGCACATGAAGACAAGGGAAATGATCAATATCTAGCTATTAAAGTGTTGCATAGGGTAATGATTACATCTTCAGATGTTGAGGACATACAACGAGAAAACCTATTCCATATTCCCTATAGGGTTCAAGGTAATCTTTATGCTCTTCTTATAGATGGTAGTAGTTGCACAAATGTAGTAGCTGCTGCAATAGTAAATAGATTGCAACTAGTCACTATCCCACATCCTAATCCTTATAAATTGCACTGGTTAAGTGAATAAGACAGTCTGTATGTCACTCAAAGGGCTAAGGTTCCAATCAACATAGAAAAAAATTACCAGGATGAAACTGTTTGTGATGTTCTTCCTATGTGCGCATCACATATACTATTGAGTAAACCTTAGTTATTTGACAGGAGAGTGCTTCATGATAGGTTTAGAAACACCTATGTGTTTCAAAAGGATGGTGAACGGGTTGTTTTGACTCCTATGTCACCAACTGAGGTACATAAATTCTAGGAACAAATCAATAAACTACTGAAAAGAAGTCTTTATTATTGGGGTGGAAGGAATTGGAAGACAACTTGAGTAGAGTGAAATAGTCATAGGAAATTCAAAAGCTTCATCAAAAGAGTTCTAAACATCTGAAGAAGACTCTAGGGTAATCACGACTTTAAGATAACAAGCATATGTAAACCAAGGTTTTCCATCCAAGTGACTTTTAGAAATTCTCCTCTAAAACAAATGACCCATTAGATTTGAGGCAAATCTTCAACAAGCCTGAGGAGATAATGGGAATCAAACCAATGCAACAATAGGACCCATTACCTGAACCAAAGCTAAAGGACTATAGAGCATAACAATAGAGAGTCCTCTTTGATCAAATGGATCTCGAAGACATTCACATAGTGTCTTCATTTACTTTATATAATTGTTTTATATTTAATCAAGTACACTTGTTGGTATTACAGGAAGACAATCAAACACACTAGCACTTAGTTTAGAGATGAGTCACGGTCCATGGTGAATCGAAATGATCCAAGGGAACCGACCTTGTGTTGTGTATTTATTGACTGTGATGGGCATGAAAGGATCGGCCATGTGTCACTATTTTCCTTATGTTATTTTTTCTATATTTAGGGATTAGTATAAATACTTCTAAAGGAGAACAAAAAAAAAAACACTTTTGAGGAATATATTTGTAGCTTGTTTTCACGTGGAAAGGGGGCTTCCTTCTATTCCATAAACACTCTTATCAATTCTAAAATTAGAGATTGTGGTGAGTGAGACTTGGATTGTTGTGTGTTGCATCAATAATTGCAAGTTGTTCCTAATTCTACTAGTGTATCATGTCTAGTAAAAATTTGGAGTTTCATTTTATTCTTGTTATAAGAAATTAAGGTTCATGTGCCAATTAGGGATCATGCCATTTTTGTTGAACAATTGCTCAATTGAATCTTCAATTAAGATTGCTTAATTGGAATTAGGTTTAGCATTCAGATTTGAATCAATCCTGAGAATTTGCAAGGTTTACATAGGGTATGTAGGGTATAAGACTCTACCAGTACCCTATCTTATAAGGTACTTATTTCTAAATTTTAGAATTAGAGCCTATCTTGTAACACCTTAGAACTATCTTATATCTTGTAAAATTTATAGAGTACAAGGTGAGTTTTATAGAACTTATAAATTCTACTATTCTTCTTATAAATTTCAAGTTTATGTGATATTAAAATTATAATTTATTATATAAATTCTTATATGCAAAATCTATGAAACCTTTAGTAAAATCTATAAAATTACAAAAAAAATTTTTTTCCTCTCTTCATTATTTCAAGTTTATATGATTTTTTACTTAGTAAATAGGAAAAAAATAAGGGGGAAAGAAGGGGAAATTAAAGTTGAAAGAAAAAAAGAAGAATAATGACAAAATGGAAAACATAAAAATGAAAGATGAAAACATTGTTTAACCATTATTTTTTAAACTTATGAGCCTAGCCTCCTTTATTTTTCTTTTTACAACCATTATTGACAATATATATATATATATAATGTTATTCAATAATTTTTATAAGATGAATACATGGGACCTTAAAACTTATACTTACTATACCTTATAGTACAAGTTCTTAGGTGGGTATAAGGTAGGAAGACCCATACTCATACCCTATTTTATGGGAGCATATTTGAAAAAATCTATACTCAAAAAAAAATTTTCTTGTGACTATTAATATCCATTTAAAAGCTACCTAAGCAAGTGAGGTATGGTGGTTACCCTATAAAAAAGGGTTACTTAATTTAATATTTCATATATATTGTGAATACTATCATAAACTATATTGTTTGGGAAAGTTTTAAAATATTAGCACAATTATACATACATACATACATTTCTACATATATGTGTGTGTATGTGTATGCATGTGTGCATGCATGTAAGTATGTGTATATGTATGTATGTATGGGTGCGTGTATGTATGTATATTTTATAAATAAAGGATAAATAATATTATTTAATTATTTGAAAAAATAAAATATTAAAATTTTACGTGAAAAAAAATGATGGTTATCTAAAGAAACAATGTGGCATTTAGAAAGAGTTATAAATCATAATTACTCTAATATATTTAAAACATAGACAATTGGCATTGGTGCCATTAAGCATTTACTTTTGCTTTAAAACTTAAAATATTTATGGGATTAAAACATACCTTAACAAATATAAGGACAAAATTAACTTTATGTAATTAATGAAAATAATAGAATATGAAAAGGAAAAAGCTTCCAAAACTATATTTCATAACATATAGATATATATTTTCTACCTCAAATAAAAATTTTTTAAAAATTATGTATATAAAAAATATAAACCACTACAAGAGTTATAATTTATAAACCTTTCACATTTTTTCACCATGACTTGATCATTCATCTTATCTAAAGTGGCCACCATAAGTAAAAAATAAATAAAAAGAAAAAAAAAGAAAAAAACTAAAAAGTGAGGAAGATTTTTTGATTTTTACCAGTATTAATCTTCAATTACTTGTGAGATAAGCAGCATGAAATTTGAAAGGATTATTGAAGAAATTTACTAATAAAGAGTTAACTTTTATAGTGTAACAGCAAAAACCATTCTATTGAGTTGTACTAACTTTTGCAAATTTAGAATTATTTTTATGTATTCTATTTCTAATAAGTACCTTTTTCTTTTTCCCAATTTTCAAATTTTAAAGAAATTTAGTGTGCATCAAATGTGCAAAAAGTAAATAGTGGGGAAAAAAACAAAGAAAAATGTAGAGAAAAACTTTTTTCTAGTAGTAATAAGGTATCCTTTAGATTAAGCTTTATCAAAGTTATTAATTGTTGTAGGGAAAAAATGATTAAGATACATTAATCTTATATGTAGTATATTTTGCAAAAACCCGATTTTCTCATATTCTTTCTTTTTTTTTTTCAACTTGCTAATGTTAAGGAGAAAATAAATAAATAAATAAATAATTGCCAATGTCATTGCCATAATAACAAGGGAATAAGAATATTCTTTACAGTAGTATTTTCCCTTTTTAAAAGTATAGTTTTGACAATAGTATTCCTTATTAAACTATATAGTTTGATCATTCTATTTAGAGGAGTTGGTAAAAAAATCATTAATTCATGTTTAGATCAATAAAATTAACAAACTCAAAGGGTTAAATATATGAATCTGCATCATCTATACTATTTGAATAAAAAAAGGTAACAACCAAAAGCAAAATGAGACATGGTTATAAATTAATGTGGTTCCCGTTTAATAATCAAGTGGGGTGAATTGGGTTATTACTATTATTAATGCCCTTAAATTCTAATAACCTCGAAATTATACTTTTTTTGAACTAATTTTCCCAAAAATCTTTAAACAATGCATATGAGCTATTAGAGGACTTGACAAATCTATTGAGAAATTATCAGTCAATCCTAATTCAACTTGATATGATGCTCAATGATTGTAATTAAACCTCCTTTTCTTGGTAAAAAGCATATATTTATGATTTTATGCAACACTCTTATGTAAACAGGAAAGTTATTGATTCCGCTTTCCTAAAATAAAAATGTATTAAATTTCCTCAATTCATTCTCTTAATCAAATCATTCCTACTCTGGGTAGAAACATATCATCATTAGCTCTTCTCTTAAATTAAAACACAAAATTAGGCCTTTTTCAAGAAATAGCCCACCTGCTCATCACTTAAGATAGATTCTAACTTAAAATCAGCCTCTGATAGATTTTTGTAAAACTTCTTGATCAGTTCCTCTAAAACAAAATTTCCTAAGATTTGCTATGCTTTCCAACCTCTAGTGTCTAAAAACTTTTTCTTTATGGATCCCTTCACTTTTGAAAGAGTTAAAATCAAGAAAAACCCTACTATAATGCCAAAATTGAGAAAATCCTAGCCCACCATATGTCACTACTATTTATGTAACACCTCAAAACTTGGGCCATGCTACTACCCACCATATGTCCTTTTCTCACAAGAACACATCAAGACTCTAAATCAACTCTAATATACTTTTAACCTGTAATTCATATGTAAAAGTATTTCATATATCCTCAAAATTCAAATAATAACTTAAACCATATCGAACATCTAACACGGTGGAAATCTTTGAACACAAAAATAACATCCTAAAAAAATCACTGCCTATCACAGCTAAATAACTAATCCTCCAAATCTTAATCACCATAATCATAATGGTAATCTTCGTCTTCCTCTCCCCATGGTCACCTAAACCCAAGTCATCTTCTAGGTTCTCATCTCCCTCAACACTTGCATCTAAAAATAAGTTCCCCAAAAGATGAGCTAATGCCTAATACGTATAACATAAACACACATGCATGAACAATAGGAACAAGTGTCACATACGTTATGCAATACTTAAAACAAACAACCATTTCATATGATAATTTATGTCCACAAGCAACAACAGGGTACTTGTGACCCCCTTAACACACTAGAGCATGATTTGGTGATGGGAACTTTCCAAATGCGGGCCCCATACCCATGATTCCTTGCTCCTTAAACTTATGATGGGAATTGCCACTATAGGCCCCATACCCACATACACATAAATCTAGCGATGAGAACTGCCACTATGGGCCCCACACCCATGTACACTTAGCCACTTAATCAACATTCAACCCAAATCATTTCCAAGCATGACTCCACTAGAGACAACATCACACAAAGATCATTGGGGTGCTCCCTAGGGATCTGCCACTACGGGCCCCTAGGCTAAGCCAAGCACATATAGCATACCACTTAAAAACACTTAAACCGATTCATCAATTAAAACAAGTTCCATACACAGACTAACTTTAAACAAGAAAAAATCAAAAACGCAAGTTACACGTACCTTGAATCCTACCCTTTAAGCACTTCCCAGTCTGGGACTTAATATAATTGAACTTTGTACACATCAACAAACTCTTCTTAGTATTCAATATAAGATCAATACATTCTTAATTTTTTTAATCCTATTCATTTAATTCTATAAGGCATTACTAGCTATCTAGGTTGCGTAGAAATTAGTTTTTAATTTGAAGTTAAATAAATATGTAATTACTTTATACTTTATTCAACACGACCATGTTAAGGTCGTCTTGCTCAACACGGTGAGGCACGACCATGTTAGGGGTCGTGTATCTTTCATTGTAAATTAGTTTCAATACAGTCCAAACACGATCATGTTAGGAGATCGTGTTACCCTTAACTCAATATGGTCAAAACACGATCATGTTACGAAGCCATGTATCTCTCGGTGTAACTTCACACTCAACACGGTCTAAACATGATCGTGTTGGGAGGCCGTGTTGGGTGGCCATGTATTCTCGTGTACCTTTTGAATTCAACATCATTGAAACACGACCATGTTAGTAGCCATGTTACCCTCAGCAATTTTCCCACGAACTCCAAATCCTTCTTTTTTTTCCAATTTCTCCTAAACCCTAATCCTCTCTATTTCCCTAAGCTCGATTAACAATCTTTGAAGCATGTAATTATAAATAAATTAAAACGAATTAGATTACTTCAAAAATTCTCGATCTTATCCTTGACTTGTTGATTCTCCATTCTCGTACCACCCTTTACACCTTTTGTTTTTAAAATATGAACAACAACACTCATAAATTCCATAAATCCTAAATTGAAATTCGTTGGAATTTTTACCCTTTTGTCTTTAGAATTTGATCGTTTCCTTTTTCCCTTTGTCTCTAGGGTTCTTGTAAAGGGGTTTTTGTTTGTGTTGTTTGCTATGTTATGCGAGGGAGTAAAAAGGAGGAACGTTAGGTCTTTTGGGGATTAAAAAACTCCTATTCGAAATGTCCCCAAAATTTCCCTTCAAACTTTTTAAAATTCCATCCTTATCCCTAACTCTTTTTTATAATACATATATTACATAAATAAATAGATATATTTTCAGGGAACACAATATAACAACATTTAAGCTCTAAAAAACTCCATCAAATTTAAACCTATTCATCTCCGCTTACTTTCATACCATTATAAACTCAAAAAGAAGAAATGAATGACCCTTAAGTGAGTCATTCTAATCCTTATTACTTTAAACCAACACAAATAATGCCAAATTAAAATCCAAGATAAGCATCTATCCTCATATAATAATTAACATGAATGGGAATCTAATAACTATCTCCACATTCTTTAGCTCAACAACTCAAAGTCCAATCACAAAATTTTTTCCCTTTAAATTTCCCATCACTCTTCATCCATATAATAATAATGTTCTCTACCCGTAGTCATCTACATAACGTGATGGGAAATTTTCCGGGCTACCTAGATAGTTACAAAACTCAATTTGGATGATGATATAAATCACTCATATTTTACCTTTATTTCTTTTATCTAATAAATATTTGATTAATAATCTTACAGGGACAATAATATTTCTCCATGGGGTGCCAAATGACTTTCATTTGTTGATCGCAAAAGGGACATCATCAGATTCTCATCCAATGACTGCTGTGATCGACATTGCCTCAATGCATTGGCTCTTGGGATTCTTATTATTTTTGTATTTGTAATTGTTTCTTTGGACTTTTATGTTGTAATCTTTCTTTTTAGGACACCTCCATTTGTTGTAATTGTCTTTTAGGACCGGCCATCCTAAAAGTGGCATAGTTGTAATTTTTTGTAAACTTCTTAACCCTAAACGGTGCAAGTATAAAATACTTGCTTAAGTAGGGTTTTGAGAGAGTTAGCCAAATTTTCAGAAAAAAAACATCACTTTTTACTTTGAGAGGGTTAGGGTTTTTCCTAATTCAAATTGCTCTTATCAATTTCAAATTCCAATTGAGATTGTAGCGAGTGACTCCCCAAAGGGTTTAATTTGTGAGTAATATCAATTTACCTTATTGCAATTTCCTTTCTTCTCTAGTAAGTAGTATCTAAGGTTGATTTAGAAGTGTATTGACCGAATTTTTATTGCATTTGTAATCAAATTCTTGTTGGGTTCAATTAATTGGTTTTAGCCTTTAAGTATTAACCTTCAATTTAGCATCGTGTTTTTGAAAAATTTGTCATTGTGGATTTTTAATTTGTAAGTTATAGCATTTAGATCTACTTGCACTCCAAAGGGCTATGCAATTCTAGCATTTTGATCCAATTTGAACTGGTTGTGATCTTTTCATTTAGGAGTGGTTTTAAATTTGGGTTATTTGCATATGCTTAGAATCCCCTTTTTAAGCATATCATAATGTCCCACCATATTTCCATTTCATTGTAGTCGATGTTTTCATCATTCTCACTCGCAAATAAAAAAAATAAATAAAGGAGGATGACCTAAGCCCCAATATATGAATACAGCACTAACATACGATGCCATTACAGTTACAACATCACATGCATAAAAGTAATAGTAGTATACAACACATCAGTTTGTTGAGTTGTTATTCTTATTAATCAAGACACAACAAAAGGTACTCATAGCCTCAATACACGTACAATAATTACATATAAAATATATATAAAGTTCTAATGGGAATGCCATTGCAGGCCCTATCTAACCTTAATATACCTCAGATCATTTTGATACATGGCTCCATTGGGGATAATGTGGCATACCAAGCATCAAGGTGCCCTTAGGGATTTGCCATTGTAGGCCCCTAAGTGGAGTTAAGCATAAGCAACAAACAGATTAAACTCCCACTACTATTAAGTTCATTAGACATTTAAAATTATAAACCACTTACAATTATGCAACAACTACCTAGCAAACACAATCAGCAAAACAAGGTAAACATATACTAAAAGGGGTATTTTTACTATAGTCCTTGTGCCAATTAATAAAAGAATGTAAATCTATTCAAATACAAGGAACTACACTTAATTCTATTCTACAAATAATCTAGCTTTACTAATTGATTAGGTATATCCTAATTGTATAATTTCCTTTCCGGAGGTATCATTTTGCTTAACTCATAATTTAGAATTGAAAAAAAATGAAATAGAATCAAATGGGAGGTGTTACTGAAAAAACATGCTCATGTAAGAGGGGTGTGTAGAGGAGCAAATTACTTGAGCAAGGTCATGCTAGTGGCTGTGTATCTTTTTCTAAAAAATACCCTTTCGGCATGCCTAGGTACACCATCATACTTGTGGTTGTGTAACTTACTATTTCACTTGTATTTCAACACGAGCGGTATACGGGCATGTACTTAATTGTGTACAATATTGTTCATCACGAACGCTCAATTTCCTTCTCTAATTTGTTCCTAAGCCAATTTATGTGGTTTTAAGCCTAATTGATTAAAGCATTTACTAATTGTAATGTAAAATTGGAGTCTTGTGCACTTGATTTCAGTTGTGATCGAAATCCATACTTTTCTTGATTCTACACTTGTTCCAACCAGTCCCTTGTTTCGATCTCTATTTTTACCATAAATCAATTTGTAATCATGTGTCTATCATTAGAAAAAAAACATTTTTTTATGATTAAAATCCTTACCTGTTGGACTTGGATTGGTCTCATGGTTCTCCTTTAGGTTACATGTGCTTTATAAGGTCTCTCTTAGGTTTTTGTGTACAAGTGCAAAAAAACAAGGGAAAAGAGAAACCCTAGGCTAGTGTGGCTTTTGTAGTCTAGCTAGGAAAAGACCGAATCGCCCCCGTCATTTTATCTATTTATCTCATTAACCTTAGTCAAGTATTATATAATTATTTAATAATTTAATTATGTGTGTGTGTGTATATATATATATATATATATATTTGAAAAATGCATTACATTCTCTCCTCCTTATAAAAACCTTTCATCTACAAAAGTTACCTGGAATTGGAAAAAGTTCTATTTGCTTCCTTCTCATTTCTTCTTTTAATTCCTATGTTGCTTCCCGTTCTATTTAATTTGTCTACTATCTTTGACGTAGAGAATTACTTTCCACTTAATACTTTCTCCTCAGTATCAATTATCTTACAAATTTTTCAAAAGATGATTGATCTCATTGTCTCTCAAGCGTTCTAAAGCCACTACTTGGTCTAGGTTGGGTATAAATTTTCCCTTTAAAATAGATACATGAAACATTTGTACCCTAGCTAAACTTGGTGGTGAAGCCAAACCCATAAGCAAAAGTACTAACTCTTTCTAGAATGTCGAATAGACCCACATAAATTTTTGGGTTTAGCTTTCCCCCCTCAAGCCAAATCTGATTACCCCTTTAGTTGGAGATTTTTTTCAATAAAAACCTTATCCCTGACTTGAAATTTTCCCAAAAGGTGTCCCCCATTTATCTATATAAATCTTCTAGTGACTTTTGACTAGCAGAATCCATTGCCTTATCACTCTAAAAACCCTTTTTTATGCTTTTTACACTAACTCAAGCCCCATTATCCATCTTTCTCCCACTTCATCCCAGTGTAAGGGGGATCTACACTTCCTACCAAATAGTGCTTCATATGGAGCCATCTAAATAACAGCCTAATAACCGTTGTTATATGCAAATTCCACATGGGGTAGGTGATCACTCCATTACCTCAATGGTCCAATTTCACAAGCTCACAGTAAGTCTTTCAAAATTTGGATGCTTTTTTTGTGAATCAAACCATTTTAGTAAAAGAACCCATTACCTGAGCTAAAGCCAATGGGCTATAGTCTACACTAAGAGTCCTATTTGACCAGATTGAACCTAAAGAACTCACATAGTATCTTTATTCCTTTACATGATCGTTTTACATTTAATCAGGTGCAATTGTCAATGTTCGAGGCAACGACCCAAGTAAACAAATTAGATGATGGCTTACTTAAACCGGCGGCTCTCCTTTGAACCGACCAATCATCTTTTTGGGGCCCGGGACAACTTACTTTGTGTTTTTCATTTATTTTTTTTTAAATTTCACATTTTTTTTCTATAGAAGGTTACTATAAATACTGTTAAGAGAACAAAAAAAAGACACTTTTTATTTTTGGTGAAAGATAGAACATACATGAGAGTGAGGTGTCCTCATTTTTGCACAACTCTTATCAATCTTTGCATGATTGTGGCAATTTAAAAAGCTAGGGAATGTTGTTTTTTTATATCAACAACACTAAGCTTAATCCTTCCTCTTTTAGTGCGTAAATATCCGGTAAGGAATTGGTTTCTTCTTGATGTGCTAATTCCTATTCAGAACCAAGAACCCAAAGCCAATGACGAATTGCAACAAAAAAAATCCAATATCAAATGAATTATAATAACAAGGATACAAAACCAAAAACCCCTTACCAGATATACATACTAGAGGGAAGTCCTAGCAGGATTTGTTGATATGAAGCATAACAAGCCGATACCATCACTCGCCACCAAATCCATAGGATTGATACGAGTATAAGAAAGAAAGAGAAAAAACTCAAACTTATGTATTTCTCAATTGTCAAAAGTCTATCTATCTTTCTATTCCCTAAAGTATATGAAGGAAGCAAATGTTCTATTACAAGACAATTGGTTCAAAAACAACATAAGAAGCTAACCTAAATTGGACGTCTATTAATTTAGGTCGACAGCCTAGTTGGTTATGCTGTCGGCCTTTATGGCCAACCTTCATTTATGCCGTCGGCTTTTGGGGCCCAGCCTCCACTTACACAGTTAGCCTTTAGGGGCTAGTCTAAATAGTACATCACCGCCCTTAAAATTTCTTGCCTAATTGAGTCATCACTTGTTGTCCCGAAACAATTGATAGATGCATTTGTAGTCGAGATGATTTGATTCCCATAAATCTCCTGGGAACTGGGGAAGATTTGCCCTTAAATCGATTGCTTCTTCCCTATTTTAGGTGAAAATTTCCGAGTCACCTAGTTGAAAATCTTAGTCTGCATATGTTTGTTGCCCTGAAGTCTGGCTGCCCTTGAGTCTTCTTAAGATGTTCAAAAGTCTTTGATGAAGCTTTTGAATCCCCTGGGACATTCCACTCTACTCAAGTTTTCTTCCAGTTCCATCCCCCCACGAATAAAAAACTTCTTTCTAGTGGTTTTATTGATATGTTTAAAGGGTTCTTGCCCCTCAGTTGGTGACATAGAATTCAACACAAATTCGCTCACCATCCTCTAAATGCATAGGTGTTCCTAAACCCATCTGCAATACTCTCCTATCAAATAACCACGGTCTACAAGTAGCATATGTGATGCACACATAGGAAGAACATCACAAATAATCTCTCATGGTACTTCTCCCCTATGTTGCATGGAACCTTAGCCCTCTGAGTGACATGTAGGCCATCTTGTTCACTAAAACCAATGTAGTTTATATGGCTTAAGATGTGGGGTAGTGACAGTTTAAATTTTATTCACTAGTGAAGCAACTACTACATTGATGCAACTACCACCATCAATAAGAAGGCACCAAAGATTCCTTAGACCCTGCAGAAAATGTAGAATAGGTTTTCTCTCTATTCTTCCTCAATAGCTGGACAGGTAGTCATTACCACGTAACACGTTGATAGCCAAATACTGATTTTTTCCCTTGTCTTCATGTGTCTTAGCATTGCATCTTCATTTAAAACTCATTTAACACTGCTGACAAATCTTTTAGCTCATGCATCTCTTCCTCACTAGCCTTACTCTCCACCCCATAGCAGTCCCTCACCCTTTTGTTTGGACATTGAGTAGCCATATGTCCAAAACCCAAAAATTTGAAGAATTGGATTTGATGAGTCTTCCCACCTGATGACCCAGCCACTATCTGCCTAATGCCAACCCTAACACTGCTTTCCTTTTTCCAGAAAATTCTTTCTCCCCTCCATTATCAATAACAACTGCATTCTCTTCCACATTCTTATCAACTTGCCTTTTGTTAAACCCGTTTACAATTTAACCATATAGTTAGTAGAGGATCCATACCTGTTACTCGCTGCTCTATATGGATTAGAATTCCTTTGTCTCTCAACTTTTAAAGCTAACTGAATGGCCTCATCAAGGGTGTCTATTGCTGCAACTCTACTATACAGGCAATCTCATATTTCAAACTAAACACAAATCGTTTCCATAGTCTGTTCAGGAGGCTCAATGGTCCCATATTGAATCATAAGTGTCTCAAACTCTTGGGAAAAACTCATCCACAGTTTTTACATCCCTATCTCAATGTTTAGAGATGCATGAATATCTCCTTTTCTATGATGCTTTAGTATAAACCTCTTCCTCATAAAACCCGTTCATCTCCTGCCAAGTACATATCTCAGCATCTCCATCTCCCCCTCCTACTAGCCACAATATTCTTCTACCATAAGGCAATATACCTTGTAAACTCAACCACAGCCAAATGTACTTGAGTGTTGTCATTGATTTCATAACACTCAAAAGTCCTTCCCCCTTATCTTTCCTAATCAAGATAATCCTCTACAAATCCCCTTCCACAAATGAAGGCATCTGTAGTTTCACATATTCTAGACCCCTAAGTGGCTTAAACTCACGGTTAGGATAGAGTTCATCCTCAAAGTTATCATCCCTTTCCTCCCGGTAAACGTAATACTCTCTTTCAACTTACCTGCCCCTATTTCCCCCTAATGCTCCTTCCTATGCACATCATTAAAGGCTACCTGAGGTGGGGGTACTTGTACATTTGCTACTAGTTGTTGGGGTAATGTCATTTGTCGATCTACGTTAGGTTCCCGCAATTGTTCTTCCAAAATTCTCCTACCACTATAGCACGACATCCCTAACCTCCTCCTTCAACTTGACTATTGCTTCATTCCCAATTCCTTCATTCACACCATCGTTCAACATGCTTCGTTGAATTTCAGTCTCAATACAAAATTCCCCAAAACACAATCACACACCACAACAACCCTAACGACATAATCCCTAATTTTCAACCTCCGCTCAATTCCCAATTCAATTCCAATCAAATCTAGAACAATTGATAGTATAAACCTTAATTTTAATTCGCTATCAATAACCACATCACAAGCCTTAATTACAATCACATGTAAACCATAACACAACCCAAATGTCAACCTTCGTTCAATTCCAATTCAAAATTTATAACCCATGACACAATTCACAATATAAACCCTAAATTCAATTCACTAACAAAAAAAACCACTCCAAACCTTCTCTCAACCAATGCCTAAACCAAAAAAAGGGTGTGCCTAATCCTATTCAGACCAAGCAATCTCAAACCCAACAAACGAATCGCAACAAACACAATTCCGATAATCAAACAAACAATAATAACAAGATACAGAACTTAAACCCTTACCAGATATTACGCACTAGCAAGAGACTAGTCCTAGCATGGATTTTTTGATATGATGCACAATAAGCTCGATACTATCACTCACCACATCCACAGGATTAATACAAGTATAAGAAGAATGAGCAAACTTAAACTTGTGTATTTCTCAATTGTCAAAAGTCTATCTTTCTTTCTATTCCCTAAAGTATATAAAGGAAGCAAATTTTTAATTACAAGAAAATTGGTCCAAAATCAACATAAGCAACCGGCCTAAATTGGACGTCTACTAATCTAGGCCACTAGCCTTTAGGGCCCGGGCCCCTTCATTTTACCCCGCTGGCCTTTGCGGCCACCCTTCACTTACATTATCGGCCCTTTATGGAAGCCTAAATGATGCATCACCATTGATGTGCTCAAAAACCAAGTTTAAGCACATGCAAAACCAATTTGAAAGACAATCATAAAATATCAATCAAACTAGCTTCCAATCACATGAAATTCTTCTACTCAAAAAACTAATTCCACTAACAAGGATGTGATCAATATTGAATATCCAAATGTGATCAGCTCTAATACCAAAATATGATGTGCTCAAAACGGAGTTTAAGCACATGCAATTGAACCAAATTACAATCCCTAAAGGACAAGATCAAATTGGGTTTCCCAAAAGGGGCAACAATTGTGTGAACCCTAGTTGATGTACATGATCAAAATGAAAAAATCAAGGAAATGAAAACACAAAGATGATAAATTCTCAATTGAATCACTTAATCAACTTAAATTCCAAGAGATTCCAATCGTCAACACACAAAAATAAAGCATGACCCTCCTCACAACAAGGTTAATCCACGCCACAAAATGTAAGCAAAATTAATTGTAATAACAAGTGCTAAAACAATCCAATCGTATATCATTACAAAGAAGATACAATTGATATCAAAATTCTGATCAAGAACTAACCTAATCAACCTAGATATGACTTACTAAAAAATTGGTGTTGACCGTAATCACACAAATTTAAAAAATCCTTTTCTACGACTCTCTATTACGATCAATTAAAGGCAAGTGGGACCCATCGATCGTAATAGTAAAGAATTGTATTCAGGTATTGTTTCCTTAGGGATCAACAAGTACCAATAAAACTCTAAGCCCACAATCTAACCGCACAAATTCAAGAGATTCAGCTTAAATTAAAAAAAACTTAACAAAATCTAAAAACAATTAAAACTAACATAATAAATCAAAATCACTAAATTTAATACTTAACATACCCTACCTTTACTACTCTTCTAATTATCATGTAACTTTACCTTTTTTAAATAATTAACAAACAGTGGTTATCTCTGAACGCGGGGAATATCTACACTAAGCCAATGTTCTTCCCAGATTCATTAGCTCCTAACCCCAATCGCATTGATAAAGATTCCTCTTTTATCAAAAATTTGATTAGAATTGCATTAACACTCTTGAACCCCCAATTAGGTCGAATTTTCTAATTTAACCTAATACGGAAAATTCATGTTCTCTATCCCTAAAATTACATATAAATTCCTTTATTCATGTAAGATCTATTCAAACAAGAGATTTTCCAATCATCTTTAAGAAATCAATGTGAACTCAATGTTAGCCATACATCAAATTAACAAAACACAACGAATAACATGAATAAAAATCAGAGATTTCCACTATTCATTAACTATAAAATCAATCCAACGTTACGAGACAATTAGAGTTCGTAAGGTTCGGGTATGAAATAAACTACCACCATGTTTTCAAATTACAATCAATGAAAAAAAAATGCAAAAACCCCTGTCAAAAACCTTTTGAAGATAAAAATGTCGTTGTTTTGCTTTCCT
>JBBMOL010002593.1:0-22916 GCA_037954665.1 Laguncularia racemosa
TCTTATAAATTTCAATCCCAAGAGTTAAAATTTGTGGCGAGGAAACACCTTGAAATTGTGAGTTTATAAATTTCATTTTGTTGTGATTTCTTTTTTTTATTGTCTCATATCTAGGGTTGAATTGAGATAGTTCTTGGTCAAATTACTTCTTATTGTTGACGAATTCTTGTGTTTATTTAAGGTCCCTTGCAATTGAATTTGAATCATCATTGAGAATTCCCTTGAAAACGTGTTTTTCACTATTGGAATGAAGTCCTTGGAATTGAGGTTTTCTTTTGAATTTGTGGATTATTTTCATGGATTATATGTGATTAGGGTGTTATTAGAAGAGATTATCATTGTGGTATTACAATTATATCTTTGAGCATTTGGAATTCTTTTACATCTTCACTATGTTCACGTGAATTTTGCCCTTGTGGGTCCGGTTTTACCTTGACTTGAGATTGTTTTTTCTTAAGTCTTTTAATTGTGCTTCTAAGTGGAATTAGGCACATCACATCTCCACAATTACGATGAATTGAAACATCATCATAATGTCAATGGAAGGCATTTATATTCCACCAAGTAAGTGTTATTAACACGGAGTACATTGGAAACTGCTATAATAATGACCACAATGATCTCGATTGCACAACACATCAAGCGTAATCGCCTTTCCTTACATTCCATACCTAGTAATTTCCATATCCATGGAAACGTCTCCCAAAAGACATCAGCTTCCATGATTGGACAACTCTCGAGCTTTCCTCGTAGTCGCATCATAAGTTATTCCCCTTTGAGTTGGAGGAAGAAATTGATGCAAGGATAGAGGACATGACTACTCCGAAACTACCACAAAGCAAAGCAACATAGTTATAATGTGCAAACAAGAAATTCATTTCCATACACAAGCCTATAAAAATACCTTCTTTTGCTTACTAAAAGCTATTCCCATGACACTAACAACGAGTAATCCAAAACCTACGAATGTTAAAAAAATAATGAAAAATTGAAGAGCGGATAACATGAAACATTTATAAATTCAGAGCAACACATTTTGGTGCATTCCCTACATCCGTATGCTAGGTTGATTGGATAACCTAAATATGGTTAATGTCTAGCTACATGATGTTGTTAAGTAATGTGAGAGAGCTTTCTTGTCTTTTAGGCCTATGTTTGAAGCCCTAGGAAACTATGAACAAGTTTGTGATCTTGCGAAATATCACAAGTGCTTTAGTACAAGTGGGGCTTAAAGGACAATCCATGAATCTGTATTCTCTAAACTCCATTCAATTAGTGAAATTCTCTAAAGGGTCATTAATCATGTAGACATCAGCCACTCACATGGTAGGTCCATTTTGACAAACTAGAAGGAAAGGAACCTATTGCCATAAACTTGGGAACAATAGGAAAGGGTTAGATGTGCATCAATGGCCACAGTCTACGAAGATATTGGAATGCTTTGGCCTATGTTCAATGTGGTAAATGTAGCTACTCTACTACCTACAGGACTATAAATTATCAATGTTAATGTAGACAACCAACTTAATGCTGTACATTTTATTTCCTTAGATGGTTAGATTGAAATAATAAGTTAATACTACAAAATGTTATGATGTTGTCGAACTCCAAAATGACATAACGCAATTTCCCCTTAAACTTTAGATTTGAATTTACTACATGGAAAGGGGCATTGCAAATATGTGACACATTTCGAAACCAACCTAACCTTTTCTATATTGAAGTGCCCACCAAAGGTCTTCCGTTTAAACTAAAGTCATCATAGTAACAAAATCTCTACTATTTCATTTAAACAAAAGGTCTGATTTTCCTTTTCACCATTAATCATAAAATAAACTAAAACACATAATTCAACCACAATAACCGAGGATTTTATTACATTTGAATACAAAGAAAGCAAAATGGGCTAGTTTCCATGACATCAACTAAACTCCTATCGCCTGATAATATAGTAGTCTGGAGCCACAAACTTAATTACACAAAAACAATGAAGCACAACAAGAATGAATTCTAACCTTATCGTGACCAATCATCTTCACCATTTAGGTTTCTACTTTGTCGTTGCCTTAACCTTTTCCATGTTCTAGGTTGCGATGTGGGATTACAGGATTAGGTTTAATTTGGGCATTGGGTTTTGATTTAGGGTTTGTTTTGTTGTTGGTGAGTTTGGTTTTTCAATTAAGGTTTCCATTGTCTACGTCATCATGAACTGTGATGTGTTTCAAAACTGCAGGTTTCTATTTTTTTTTTTTTTTACATTTTAATGTAAGGGACATTTGGTCTTTTCATTAGCTAAGCAAGACCCATTCAATTTTTTAATTCTTTCAACTAAACACGGTAATATAATTCAATGCTAGTAAAACTGAATATGCTAATACGAATTACAATTCTATTCCATTTAGTGAAGTAAACGAGCTATAATGTTCCCTGTATTGATTAGTAGATTTTTTTGAGAGGTTTTAGTCGTATCTGATTTGTGTTAACTTCTTTATCTATTACTTAGCTATATATGTTTTTAATTTTCCAAACCATGCATGTAATAAAATAACAAATAGAAACTTTTAGAAACATAAGTCAAGTGAATAAAGGAAAATTTTAAAGTGAAAAAAAATTAGAAGTAATTTATGTGGGTACCAAAAGTTGATCGATCCTTCACATTTTAATGAAATCATTAATTTTCTAACTTTATACAAAAATTTAACTAAATTCTTTATATTTTCGTTATTACACCAATTAAGCCACTTTTTTTTCCTTTAAAATCATGTGATGCGATAACTATACATAAAGGATTAACATATTCTCATAACATAATCACATAAGACTTAAATGATTACTTAAAATATAAAGAACTTAATTAAATTTTGGTATATAATTTATAGACTTAATTGAATTTTTGGCATAATAAAGAAAACTTCAAATTACATGCTTATCCTAAACTTTAAACATCAAATGACTTAAACTGTAATAGTAGTTAATTTTCTTTTCTTCTAAGGTATCTACGAATTCTTTATGTATTTTTACAACAAAAAGAAAAGTTACAAACTAAGGTAAAATTATAGATTTCTTTTGGTATTTTATAAGGGTTTGTAAACAATATAAAAAGAATAGATAAACTACGAAGTTTGCAAATGTGTTAGGAAGCAATTTCCTTATATTTTGTGAAAACATCAACATTAAGAACTTTAAGCAAAATTACAAGTTTGCAACCGTTTTATATGTAGATGATTTTTACGGGCAGTAAGGTAATTTACTTTTTTGCTACTAAGTTATGAGTATAATCCCAAAAACTAAGTTAAACTATTGAATTTTTAACTAAATTTAAAAACTAAAAAGGATGTTTAAAAATAGTATGAAGAATTACCTCATTAGTTGTATAAATCTTTATAAGTTTTGTAACTTTTATTTGCAACACATAATTTGACTTAAGGTGATGTGCTCAAGTATTGATTTAATCTAAGCACAAGCTCATACATTACCTTGATTAGATCAGGCTTAGGGCTTGTGTTTAAGTTTTTTGGGGTAAATTAAGGTTTGAGGCTATCTTAAACAAGGATATTATGCAAAAAGTTCAATTTGAATCACATACACAAAGATTAATATTACGCATGAGAATTTGGTCACCACAATTAGAGATTAATAAGAACACAATTAGAGTAGAACTCAATAGTATTGGTAATGTGAAAGATAATGATTAAGTTTGGCCAAATAAATTAAGATTAAGGGCATTGCAACAACCATTAACAAAAAAAGAAAACAAGTGAGAAAAATTGAGTCAAAGGACCAACTTCTGATTGGCATGGTAGATCAACTTCTAAACACTCGATGCTTGGAACAAGTTCATGTTAATGAAGTAATGAGTGATCTGAACTAAGTTAGAAGTAATAATCAAAATCAACAACAAAGATAACCAAAAGTGGAAATCAGTAAAAGTAGAAGTGATTAGAAGTTAACGTCTAAGATCGGATGTAAAGTGAGACTTGCGCTACATAAGTTGGGAGCTCCATAATTCAAAAGTGGTGTTAAAGTGATTCCCGGCTAAAATAAAAAATGACAAGTGCTAGGTGAATTAAACATAACTTGAGTTAGAAGTAGAATTTAGGATAAGTGGTCACTCAATAATTTAAAAAGCTTCTGACTTACCTTCTATACAAAACTTGGCTTACCTTCTCTTCAGCCTAAATTTTGTTATCAAATACTAATTGAAGTTTAACTCTAATTCATTAAAATTGAATACAAAGCAAGATCTCCTATAATCCTAAAGTGGTTAGAAAACAAATTTACAAAATCAAACTCATCAATAAATAGTTCATTCAATAAATTTGACTAATAACATTTTGTAATCCCTTAGCGTTTGCTCGTACGATTGGTCTTGAATCATGACTCCTATCATTTTCTGGTAGGTTGTTGAAGATCTACCCTCAATTTTGATAACCTTCATCTTCAAGCACATAAGGTGAAAGATCTAAAACATTGAAAGTAGCCAAGACTCTACATCCTCTAATTAACTCTAGCTCGTAGGCATTATCATTGATTCTCTCCAAAACCTTAAAGGGTCCATCTCTTCCATCTACTCTTAGAGATAACTTTTGGGTCTATATTTTTAGGAAACTCCTTATGAGGTAAAGCCATACCAAGTCTCTAAGATGATAAAATCATACATTTCCTTCCTTAGCTCCCCAACTCTTGTTTGTTTGGTGAATTACATCTAAAGGTGGTTATATTCTTTCTATTACATCTTCTAGATCTCAAAAGCCTTATAAACCCAATTTAGACTTTCCTCCTTAGAGATCAAAATTGATCATGAATCCATGGGAATGTTAGGATTATACCCATAAATGACCTTACAAGGCATTTTGCCAATATAACTATGTATGGTCCTATTATAAGTGAACTCAAATGAAGGAATTCATAGGTACTAATCCCTAAGGTTCTTGCCCGTAGTCACCAAAGTGAGGCACCTAGAGTCCTGTTAATGACCTTGGTTTAAACATTCGTTTAGGGGTGATAAGCATGCTAAGAGTAGCTTAGTCTTTAACCTTCACCATAGTGTCCTCTAAATGAAACTAAGGAATTTAATGTCCCTATCTAAGATGACACTAATGGAGAACACCATGGAACCAAATAATATCCTACAAGAAAAGGATAGTGATAAAAATTGCATCATCAATCCGATGGCAAGACGTAAAGTAGGCTATCTTATTGAATTAGCTACCACTACTTTGATGGAATCTCACCCCATGCCATTTTTGGTAAGCCTAGCACAAAATCTTGACACGTTAACCTTGAGACTAGATGGAATTGGTAATGGCATGTATAACCCATAGCCTCTATCCTACTATTGGCCTTTCTACAAATAGCATAATTCTTTATTTTTTTATGTACATTGCCTCTCATTCCAAGTCAAAAGAAATGCTCCCTTAGCAACACATGCACCACATGTCTTTTTCTCCCTAAAGTAGCCTAATAACCCTCATACATGGGCCACCTTCACCAACAACTCCCTTATAAGGTAGTTACGAACACATAATGATCCATTCTTAAAATAGGAAACCATTAACAACAAAGTACTCATCGATAAACATTCCTATTAAGAATAATAAAGAATATTATAAGAGAATGTTAGAATAGTAATATAAGTGTCATGATGCTATCAAACTAATATGGATGATGATTGTCAAATTCATAATTTTTATTAAACCAAAAGGAAAGAGAAAGGTATAAGTTTTTGTTATGAATTATTGATATTTTATAAGTATATGGGAATAAGTTAATTAGAACATATATTATTGTTTAGAAATAAATTCTAAAAAGAAAAAGAAAGTAAGAGAACATGCAATACACAATTGGATCCTAATTCCAAATGCAAAAATACTTTAAAACATTCCAAGGAAAGAAAGAAAAGAATAATAGTTTTATTGTTGGAATTCTAACTCTAAATTAAGGAATAGAATAATAGTTTTATGAAGACAAAGATAATAAGAAATAAGGAAATTATTTATTGCAAGTCAAGATAATAATATATTTAACTTGTCCCTCTAAAGTTGGTTTAAATATGATGAGATAATTTTTATCACATCATAAGATAGTTCAACCAAGAAAGGTAAGTTATTGATTCAAAGACCAAAAATGAAGATTTTGAACTATTAATGGGAGATTGACTGCATTAAATACATAAAACTATCTAGATTTTTCAAAGTAAGATATTTGGACAAAGGAATTAAAGATGAAATATTGAAGACGACAATGATTATCTAGTAGAGAAGTGATCGAAGCTATAACAGAGAGAGACTTTACAGTGGTTAATTGTTATAAACACTCAAAAAGTTGTTTTTTTGATACAATGGAATGAACCAATAAAGTCAATTGGGATCCTCATAGTGGAGGCTAGATGAGTTTACTAATATACAAGGCGGAACCACTATATATCACTACTTGATTTTATTAAACCTTACTCTTTTTTATCTTACTGCAATTTTTTTATTATTTGTTATATAATTGCATTTTCTGCTACCAAGTTAATCTAAATTCTGAATTAATATTTGCTAAATGGCAATTAAAGGAGATTTTCAAATAAGCTTTCAAAAAAAGTTCTAAATTTTAAGTAATCAATTACCCTCTTTTGATTACTAACTAGGATCGACAATTAATATCAGAGCTTACCTCGATAGTGATTAAGTTTAAAGATTAATGGTGAAGAATTCAATAGCTTAAACTAATAAAGCACCTTACTCTAACGGATCTAACCTTACTTTTTGAAAATACAAGATGGTAACTTTCATTAAAGCATTAGACTATGGGACGTGAGATTATTACCATGTGAGACAAAATAATCATAGGAGATGTTAATGATCGAAATGACAAAAAGAAGGCAAAAGCAAATTTAAAAGCAAAGAATCTCCTACTCACAACCATTGCTCCTTCAAGATCTACGTGATCTACATTGTGCAAGACAGCTAAAGAAATTTAGGATACACTATGGGAAACACGTGAAGGAGCAGATACTATCAAAAATACTAGAATTGGCTCCCTTATGCAACAGTATGAGCTTTTCAAGATGTTACCTAGAAAAGAAATCAAAGATACTTTAATAGAATCGTAGCAATCACAAATGAATTGTCATATTAAATAAGATTGTCAATGATCAAGATCTAGTTCGGATAGCTTTGAAGATTTTACCTAAAGCTTAGAATCTTAAGAAAACAACAATTGAGGAAGTATGTGATTTTACTAAGCTCATGCTTAGTCATTTAGAAGCAAGTTAAAGGGCCTATGAATTGGAAGTACTTAAATTAGAAAGTAGTAAAAACAAAAATAAGACAATTGCATTCAAGGTAAGAGAAGTAGAGGAAGATTTTGATGATGAATCAACCGGTGAAGATGAAGAAGTTACAATGCTTGCTCAAAAATTAAACAGATTGCTCAAAATGAAAGGTAAGAAACCTATTAGTTATAAGAAATCTAACAAAAGTGAACCATTGGATTTCATCAAAGTTCCATTAGATCACGCAATTTCCAAGTTGATTGAACCAGTTTGTATAAGGCTTGAGAATTGTTTTTTCTTGAGTCATTTGATTGTACTTGAAAGTGGTTTTGAGCACATCAACAGTAGATCGTTAAGTTGCCTTACTCTCTTAAGAGTGTTTTTTCCCTTTTCGCTTATTGTTTCATTACACAAAATGGCAAGTAGGCTCTCTAAGTTAACTTGGGTATTTATACCCTTCATGTAAAATGACCCATTTACCCCTTAGTTTATGTATATTTTCTATCCTTAGCCTTAGCTTTACATTATAACATATATCGATATAAAATAAAATTTTAGGTATTTACATTCTCGCTCCCCTATTAGAACTTTTCGTCTTCAAAAGTGCCTAATTTTGGAATAGCTCTAGATATTTCTTTCTCATCTCTTTTTCTGATTCCTCTATCGCTTCTCGTTCTATCTGATTGGTTCATTACACTATGACGTAAGGAATTGTTCTTTATCTTAGTACTTGCTCCTTAGTGGCTACAATTTGATTGGTCTTTCCATAGATCTTAGTTTAGCTATACATTCAATGGCTCCAAAGCCACTATCTGATCTAAGTCGAGTATGTATTTCTCAACATGGATGCAATGGAATACATCATGTACCCTAGCCAAACTTGACAAAAGAGCTAACCTGTAAGTCACTGCACCTATTTTTTTCTAAGATCTCAAATGGGCCTACATACCTCGAGTTCAATTTCTCTCTTAAACCGAATCTGATTACTCCTTTGGTTAGAGAAATTCTTAGTAGGACCTTGTCTCCTACTTGAAATTCCAAAAGGTGTCTTCTCTTATTTGCATAGCTCTTTTGTCTAGACTAGACTGTCTGTATTCTTTGTATGATTACCTTCTCCTATTCACCGCCTCTTGGATTAATTTTGGTCCCATTATCTGCCTTTCTCCAACTTCATCCTAATGTATGTGGGGATCTGCACCTTTTTCCATAAAGATCTTCATAAGGAGTCATCTGGATGGTTACCTAATAGTTGTTTATTATAGGCAAACTCAATCAGAGGTATACCCTCATTCCCAATTACCTCCAAAATCTAATGCACAGGCTCTAAGTAAGTCCTTTAGAATTTGTATAGTCTTTTTAAACTACCCATCCATTTAAGGGTGGAATGCAGTGCCAAACTACAATTTAGTGCCCAAAGCTCTATGTAAGTTATTCCAAAATCTACTTACAAATCTTATCTCTCTATCAAAAGTGATGGTCATGGCACTCCATGTAATCTGACTATTTCTTATATGTATATCTAGGCTAGTTTCTCTAATTGTATCCCGCTTTGATAGGTAAAAAATAAGCAAACTTGGTCAACCTATCAACTATTACCCAAACTGCATCCTATTTCTCCTTAGTATTCAAAAGGGTTGTAACAAAGTCCATTATCACATGCTCCCATTTCCATTCTAGTTGTGGAAGAGGATATAATTCTCTAGCTAGTCTCTAATTCTCTATTCTGATTTGTCGGCATGTGAGGCATCTAGCTACATACTCAACTATCTCTCTCTTCATGTTTCTCTACCAGTAATGACTCTTCAGATCCCTGTACATTTTGGTGCTTCCAAGGTGTATTGTGTAGGCTGAGTAATGTGCCTCTTTTATATCTCTCTTCAATTCTGTCTCCCTTAGCATGCATAGTCTTGTTTTATATCTCAAGGTTCCCGCTATATCTAAGCTAGATTCAAGAGCCTTGCCCTAACTTCCATTCTACTCTTGATCTCTTGAATGTCTTTATTTTCTACTTGACTAGTTTTAATTCTATCCATTATAGTTGGCTATATTCATAAGGTAGCCATTTTTACTCCCACTTCTTGAGTTAAAATTTCCAATTCTACCAATTCTAACTTGTGCGTATCTTCTAATAGCTCATTCCGTGAAGTAATGAGAGTGGCTACATTACTCTGTTTCTTTCTACTAACGGTATTTGCCACCACATTGGCTTTTCTTTTATGGTATTGTATCTACAAGTCATAATCTTTTATCAGCTTTAACCATCTCTTTTGTCTTATATTCATTTCTTTCTATGTAAGGATATACTTGAAGCTCCAGTGATTAGTGAAGATTTTACACCTTTCTCCATACAGGTAATGCCTCCATAACTTCAAGGCTAATACTACTTCTATCAACTACCAAGTCATGAGTTGGGTAGCTCTTCTCATAAAGCTTTAGTTAGCAAGATGCATAAGCTATTACCTAACCACCTTACATCAACACACACCCTAACCCTTAAATTGAGTATCACTATACACTATAGATTCTTCTCCACTCTTAGGCAATGTCAAAACTAGCGTTGACATAAGTTTCTCCTTGAGCATTTGAAAGTTGGCTTCATATCTGTTGTCCTAGTCAAATCTTACATTCTTCTATGTTAGCTTAGTGAAAGGAGTTGCTATTTTGGAAAATCCCTTTACAAATCTCCTATAATAGCCTACCAGACCCAAAAAGCTTCTTACCTCTATATTTGTCTTCGATCTGTGCCAATCCACCATTGCTCTCAACTTTTCTGGGTCTGCGGATATCCATCTTTATTAACCACATGACCTAAGAAAAACTACTCGTTCCAGTTATAATTCACACTTACTGAATTTAACTTATAGCTTTACTTCTTATAACTTACCCAATGCTAGTCTTAAGTGCTCTTCATGCTCCTCAATGCTTTTGGAGTATATCAGGATATCATCTATAAAGATGATCACAATTTTATCTAGAAAATCCTTAAATACTCTATCATTAAGTCCATGAATGTAGTTAGTGCATTCATTAGTCAAAAGGGCATCACCAAAAGCTTATACTACCCATATCTCATCCTGAATATTGTCTTTTGAATGTCTTGTTCTTTATTCCATAATTGATGGTAATCCTAATCTCAAGTCTACTTTCAATAATAACTAAGCTCCCTACAAACTAGTCAAACAGGTCATCTATCCTAGGAAGAGGACACTTATTCTTGATAGTGACCTTGTTTAACTCTCTGTAGTCTATACAGAGTCCCATGCTTCTATCTTTCTTCTTGACAAACAAAATTGATGCACCCCAAGGAGAGACACTAAGGTCTTATGAAACCCTTATCCTATAGCTCTTGCAACTGCTTCTTCATTCTTCTAATTTTACTAGTGCTATCTTATAAACTGGTTTTGATATTGGTTCTGTGCCCTATATCAAATCAATATTAAATTTTGTCTCCTTAGTTGGGGTAAACTAAGAGGTCCTCTAGAAACACTTCTGGAAACTCTCATGATAGGTACTACTTCCATCTTCACTTCCTCACTAGCTTCAATAAATAAAGTTGCTAGTACATTCTTCCCCACATCTCATAAGTGGGTAATCTAGTGGGTCTCTAAACTTCTAATTTATACTCAAAGTACTCTTTGTTAGGTATATGAATTGTACTACCATGTTGTGATAGTCAATGGTGGCATGGTACTTTGACAACCAGTTGACACCTAAAATAATGTTAAACTCTACCATCTCCAATATTAGGAGATTTGTTGGAATCACCTTACCTTGTATCTCTATTCCCACTCTTTTGCATATCTTACTTATCTTCCCTCTAACTTCTAAAGTGGTACTAATAGTTAGACAATCATTCATGTGTTTAGCATTCAATGTACATACATATACAAAATTCTCAAATACACAAGATATTGATGTGCCAATATCAAACAGTATATAAGCATTGAAGGAGTGTATTGGAAGCATACCTGTAATGTTCCCACTTGTGTCTAATGATCAATACTTAATTTTCTAGGGATCAACAAGCTTAAGTTTTTCAGGATCATTAACTTGTGTCTATAGATCAAAACCTAATTCCCTGAAAATCTTCAACCTATTCTCTATAGATTCAAACTTAAGTCCTTAAAGATCATAAACCTATTATTTATAGATCCAAACTTAAGTTCCTAAAGATCATAAACTTAGGCTCTAATACAATCTAAGCTGTAACGCCTCAGAACCCGGGTCATGCAACAGCTCGTCACATGTCATTATCACACAAGAACACGTTAAGGCTCTAAGACTACATTGATACCATGTAATTCAACAATTCTTGTAACTTTCCATTCATTGTCTACAATAATACCATCATATATAAAAAAAATTTTAATCCATCTTTCAAACCTTGAAACCAATTTAACATGAACCCATATTCAGCATCTAATGTAATGAAAGTCTATAAAACTCTAAATTAACATTCTCCAGATACTACTAACTATTATACCCCGATAACAGAATTCTTTCCGATTTCTAATCTCCATAGTAATAATGATAATCATCTTCTTCCTCTCTTTGTGGTTCACCCAATCTTGAGTTATCTTCTAGGTTATTATCTCCCTCAATACCTGCATCTAAAACAAATATTCCCCAAAGGCGAGCTAACACCTTGTATATAACACATCCACATACACATGAACAAACATGAACATATTTCACATATAGTATGTAGAAACTAACCAGTAAATAACCATTTCATGATCAACTTTAAGTCTACAAGCAACAACCGGGTACTCATGACCCACTTAACACACTTAAAAACATTAGAACATGAATTGGTGATGGGAACTACTACTACAGCTCTACACCCATGATCACTTAAACACTAAACCTGGTGATGGGAACTATCACTATAGGCTCCACACCCATGATCACTTATACACTTAAACCTTAAACCAACCCAGATCATTTCTAAGCTTGACTCCACTAGGGATAACGTTACACAAGGATCATTGGGGTGCTCCCTAAGGATTACCACTACGAGCCCCTAGGCGAAGCCAAGCACATATAACATACACTTAAACACTTAACCAGTCATTTACATAATCCATTCCATCATTATATTCTAACTTAAGCAAATACAAGAAACATACAAGTTACATGTATCTTGAATTCTAACCTTAAGCATGTCTGGTCTTAAACTTATGTTAAGGTGAAGTCTGTATAAAATAATAAGTCCTTTGTAGTACTAATGTAAGAATAATATAATCTCTTAACCTCTTAATTTATTAAATTTTTCTAAAGTCTTACTAGCTATCTAGGTTGGTGGAAATTAGCTTAATTAGAAGTTAAATAGGTATACAATTAGTTTATATTTCACTCAACATGGCTATGTTGGAAGCCGTGTAACTCAACTCGAGATAGTATACGGTTGTGTCAAAGGCCATATACCCTTTTTTTTTTGCGGGTGAGACACAACCGTGTTGAGAGGCCATGTTCCCTTCTATAAGGCCTGGGTTTGACACAGTCATGACACGGCCGTATTGGGAGGCCATGTATCTTTCAGTACATCTAGGTTTAACACGGTCGAGACATGGTCGTGTTAGGAGGTTGTGTTTCTTTCTATAAGTTTGGGTTCAACATAGGCATGACACAACTATGTTGGGAGGTTATGTGTCCCTCTATGCAATCTAGGTTTAACACGTCGAAATACGACCGTGTTTAGGTGATCGTGTATCTCTCGGTATTGTTTCACAAACCCTAATTCCTCTATACCAATTCATCCTAAATTTCGATTCTTTTTGTTTTCCTAAGTTTAATTTATTCCTAAAATATGTATTTGCTAATCAAATTACATGGATTAGAATACTTACATTAAAATTTTTGCAAATTGAATCCTAATTCATGATTCTCGTGTTCGTTATGTCTCTTCTTGATTCGGATCCTAATTGAAATGAGTGATGAAAAATGTTGAGTTCTCTATTCGACAAGCATAGTAATCATGAAATCGTTTAATCACTTTACCTATTTTCCTTATAATCGATTTGGTGGATTGTTAGGTTACTTACTCTCTTAAGAGTGTTTTTTCCTTCTTTTTGTTTACTATTTCACTACACAAAATGGAAAATAAGGCTCTCTAAGTTAACTTGGTTATTTATACCCTTCATTTATGCACATTTTTCGACCTTAGCCTTGGCTTTATGATATAACATATATCAATAAAAATAAAATTTTGGTATCACATAAACAAATATGAAGATTTGCATACCTTGCTTCATGCCAACAAAGATAAGGATGGTGCCCTGATCTCATTGCTGCATGGAATCCAGCTGCAAATTTGCTTTTCCACACGCGAACACAACCAAAGACTATAGATCTACTCTTCCATGGCCCGAATCTAGCTGCTGAGGTTTAGACAACAGTGCTCGTGTCGATGCATTGGCGGTGACATGGATGATGAAATGCAATTGCTCTAAGGGCAAATCTAGGCAGAAAAGAGATGGTTTTCCCTCTTCCCTCCTTCGTCACCTTTTCCTTCTTCAACACATAGGTTAAGATGTGTAACAGTAAAAGCTTTGGGAAAATTTTTTCTACATTACATTAGTAATTAGGATTTCGGGGTTTGTAAAACAAATTTCAATTCTGCATTTTACCTCATTACAATTCCTCACCGAATGCATATTTTGTGGTGAAAGCAAACTAAACGTCGTAATGCCTATTTCACATGGAATAGCACCATAATAGAATTACTATTGTGGTCAACTAAACATGACCTAAATTTCTTATTCCCCACTCCCCACCCCGTTGTGTTGGACATACCTATGGATGTTGAAGGTACATCCAGCTTGGTGGGTTAGTTGTTGTTCTTTTGTCCAATTATAAATTACTAACTACCTAGCCAAAAAAATGAGTATCATAAAAGGGGAGAAACCCCATCTTACTACTGTATATTAGTGTGTGTGTTCTATTTTGGGGCTCAACGTACGTTAAAAACTTGCAATTGCCTAGTTACCAGAGGGAATAGCCCCAATAAAGATGTGGAAGGAGACAAGAAAACACGTTTTAGTGCCTAGTTAGCCACTCCCTTGACTCAACCGACAAAGAAAAAGGCCTAGTTTATATGGAGTGAGGAGTGTGAGAGCAACTTCACAACATTGAAAAATAAATTAATGACAACTCCAGTGTTGGCTCTACTGAAGACTAGAGAAGAATTTGAAGTATTCAGTGATGCATCAAATCAAGGTTTGGGTTTATACTTATGCAAAATGGGAAAGTCATTGCATATGCTTCCCACCAGCTAAAACAATATGAGAAGAATTACCCCACTCATGACTTAGAATTAGTTGCTATGATTTTGGCACTAAAATTATGGAGACACTATACTTTATGGGGAGAAGTATAAAATCTTCACAGACCATAAAAGTTTGAAATATTTGTTTACTCAGAAGGAGTTGAATATGAGGAAAATAAGGTGGCTAAAACTTGTAAATGATTATGATGTGGAAATTCATTATCACCTTGGAAAAGCAAATGTGGTTGCAAATGCTTTAAGTGGGAAGAAACACATAAATATTGTAGGATTAATCACATCTTAGAAGAAGATATTAGAAGATTTAGACAAGCTGAAATTGGAAGTGGTGACACGAGAAGTGGGAAATAGGTTGGCTACACTTAGTATCTAACCCAATCTTCTCGATCATATTAAAATTGCACAAATGAAATATCCTAAAATTCAAAAGATAAGGAACAAAGTAGAATAGAGGGAAGCCATGGAATTTATGTTAAACACTGAAGAAGTAGTCAAGTATGGTAACAGATAGTGTGTTCCAAATAACATAGAATAAAAGAGGAAGATTACGAAAGAAGCCCATTACTCAGGGTATACAGTACACCCAAGAAGCACCAAGATGTACAAGGGTCTCAAGAATACTTACTAGCCGAATAAGTGTCTAGGTGTCTCACCTGTCAACAAATAAGGATTGAACACTAAAGACCAGATCTTCCTATGCCTGAATGGAAGTGGGAACATATAACTATGGATTTTATTACAGCATTCTCGAGAATAAACGAGAAATATGATGCGATTTGGGTGATAGTAGACAGATTGACCAAGTCCGCACATTTCTTGCCAATTAGGGTAGACTACAGACTAGAAAAGCTTACTCAAATGTACATTAAAGAGATTGTCAAATTAACATGGGATCCCAGCTATGATTACATCTGATAAGGATACTCGTTTTTTTAAGCAAGTTCTGGAAAAGTCTACATCAAGCTTTGGGAACTAAACTCCAGTTTAGTATAACATTTCATCCTCAGACAGATAGGCAATTTGAAAGAACTGTTCAAATTCTAGAAGATTTATTAAGAGCTTGTACATTAGATCAAGAGGTAATTGGAGTGATCATTTGCCTTTAGTAGAAATTTGCTAACAACAGTTACCAAGCTACTATATAGATGGCTCCTTATGAAGCATTATATGGAAGGAAATGTAGATCTCCCTTACATTGGGATGAAGTGGGAGAAAGACGGGTATTAGGGTGAGAATAGTACAAGAAATAGTAGATAAGGATAAAGTCATAAGGCAATGCATCCTATCAGCTTAGAGTCACCAAAAAAGTTATGTAGACAAACAACAACGCCCTCTAGAGTTTCAAGTGAGAGATAAAAGTCTTACTGAAGATATCTCCAATTAAAGGAGTAATCAGATTCAGACTGTGAGGTAAGTTGATTCCAAGTTATGTGGGTCTATTCGAAATTCTAGAAAGAATTAGAACAGTTGCATACAAGTTAGCCCTACAGCCAAGTCTGGCCAGAGTACATCATGTATTTCATGTATTGATGTTAAGAAAGTTTGTACCAAACCTAAATTAAGTGATGGCCTTAGAATATTTGAAGGTACAGCCAGGCTTGTCCTCTATAGAGAGACCTATAAGGATAGTGGATACCAATGAATAAGTTCTAAGAAGAAGAATTATTCCTTATGTCAATGTGCAATGGACAAATCAAACAAAACGAGAGGCAACATGGGAACTAGAAGAAGAAATGAAGAGAAAGTATCTAGAACTTTTCCCAATTCTAGGTAACTTTCGAGGACGAAAGTTTTAATAAGGGGGGAGAATGTAATACACATTATTTTTTATTTATAAATAAATAAATATGTATAAAAATATAACGAGTGGTAAGTTCGTAAATGAACATGTAGAATAAGGGGCAGTTTCGTCTTTTCCTAATGAGACTATATATAAGCAAACTAACCTAGGGTTCTTCTCTTTTCTAGACATTCTTACAATGGTAACCTAGAGAATCCTAAAGAGAGAAAACGATAGAGCCTCTTCAAGAAAACTTAAAGAAATCCAAGGAGGTAGCATGGCGTAGCAATAGGTAACGATTTGGGAATTGTTGCAAGACCTACTCTAACAGCAATGACACAATCACAGGATCGTTTTGTTTGTATATAGGGATTTATAGGAATCAAGTTTAAAGGCAGATTGAACAAGCATGAGAGTGGTTGAATTTGGAGTTTCAACTGAAATTTAAATCAAGTAAGAGTAACTAACTTGTATTTTTAGATTTACTTAAGCTTAGGATTAGAAAATAAGAAGATTGGATGAATGAATGTAGAAAAAATTAGGGTTTAAATGACATACCGAGAGATATACGACCATCTAACACGATCGTATTGCTTATGTATTGATTTATCAAAAACATACGGAGAGATACACGACCATCTAACATGGTCGTGTTGCCCCCATGTTAAAATGAGAAGAACATGGCCTCCCAACATGGTCGTGTTTCAACCGTGTTGAGTCCAAAAGTCATGCCGAGAGATACACGGCCTCCCAACATAGTCGTGTTCCAATCGTGTTGAAGCCAAATCTCACTAAGAGACACACAACCCCTAAGATGGTCGTGTACTAGCCCGTGTTGAGCAACATGGCCTCCAACATGGCCATGTTAAGCGATGGACATGATCATTGTATATAAAATTATCTTCTTAATTCACCAAGTTCCACACAATCAAAATAATTAGTAAAACCTTAAATGACTTAATAAATTAAGAGGAATTAGGAGAAGTATACTATAATTGGATTAGTACTAAGAGTGATGTCTTGATGATCATATAGATATCAACTTAGCTTAAGTTTGGGACAAGAAGTGCGTAAGGCGAGGATTCCAAGTATGTGTTTACTTTATTTATTGTATGTGATTGTTAGGAAGCTATATAATGGGTTATATGTGAAATAATGAAATGCTAAGACATAAGTTTTAGAGCCTTAACGTGTCGCTTAGTAGTAATGGCACATGGGGGCTTGGTGCTCTTTGGTCTTGGGGCATTACAAAAAACCCAAAAGGGGCTTAGTCCACTAGAAGGGTGGGTAGTCCAATAAGGGTTTTAAACAAAATTTAAATAAACCCCCTTGGTAGAAAACCCTTTGGGCCCTTTTTTAAAGACCTACGAAACTTACCTAGGTGAAAGATATTTAATTGCACTTTTAAAAGGTGCACCAACCATTGCTTGAAGCTATCTTTTAAACACCCCAAAACTCCAAAGAAATTTTAAATTTTTCTTTTTCAAAAATCATCCCTTTGGTTTAAAAAAAAATCAAATTTCTACCCAAATTTCAAATGTTTTAATTCCATGTAAAAATTGAAAATTTAAACCCAATACTTCAATTAAAAACCCTTTTCCCAAAAGTTAGGGTTTCTTTTTTTCTTTTTATTAAAGCACCCAAAAAATTTATCTTTATCAAAACTAACCTATTGAAAACACAATTATATCAAGATTTCATAATTTTAAAAACCCTTTTTTTTTGATTCTTGAAAAGAGAGAGGAAAAGGGAAAGAGATTGAATCCCCCCACTTTCCTTTTTTTGAGATTTCAACGAAAAAATATAAGGAAATTATGATTTTAAATTTATTTTTCGAAGTTTAGGATTTTTATATGATGAAGTAATTTACTTATTAAACAAGTCATAAATATGAGTAAATTAGAAACCATCTAGTCAAATTAAGCATTTGAAATAAAGATTACAAACTTATGAGAATTACACAACTAATGAGATTATTCTCATACTATTTTAAACATCCTTATTAGTTCCTAAATTTACCTAAAAATTCATAGTTTGATTAAGTTTGTAAGCTTACTCTTATTTATAACTTGGTTGCAAAAAAAAAAGTAAATTAACTTCTTATTCGTAAAAATCATCCACCATATAAAATGGTTGTAAAATCATAATTTGCCTAAAAGTTCTTCATATTGATGCTTTTACGAACTTTTTAAGGAAATCACTTGATAACAACAATGGAAACTTCGAATATTTTCTATTTGTCCATAATTATTTCCTAATGTTTGTAAAATATCCTCAAGACTACTGCCTATCCATTTCCCCAATCGTAACAAAGATACCTTCATTCATCGGTGTTACGATCAAGGTCATGCTAATGCTTATAGACCTCTTGGTCGAATTTATAAAATCAATTCATAATTTTACTATAGTTTATAACTTCCTTTTTAATAAAATAAAATAAAATACTCATAGAATTCGTACATCCCTCATTAACTACTATATTAGTAATTCAAGTCATTTGATGCTCAAAGTTTGGGAAAAGTATATTTGAAATCATCTATATTTATACTGAAATTCAATTAAATAATTTATATTTATTTACGAAAATTTAATTAAATCCTTTTTTGTATAGTCATTACATCACAGGAACTTAAAAAAAAAAAAATAGCTTAGTTGGTGCAATAATAAAAACATAAAAAAAAACTTCAATGAATTTTGGTGTAAAGTTAAGGAATTAAATGATTCAATTAAAATATGAAGGACTTGATTAACTTTTGTTACAAAGATAGATCACTTCTAACTCTTTTCCCTTGTGTTTAGAGTAAATTTTGAAATTCCCAAACAAGCGTGTACTAAAAAATTCTATTTGTTATTACGCATATGGTTCGGCAAATTAAAAACATGTCCTGCTTATAAGTAATAAATACAGAAGTCGACACATGGATACGACCAAACCCTAGTTGAAAAAGTCTGCTAATCATACAAAAACATTAGTAAATCTCTTTGTCGCAATTCCTTACTCCGTCGTATTAAGCATACCTATGGAAGGTACATCCAGCCCGGCTTCTTGGGTCAGTCGTTGTCCTTTTGTCCAGTTACAATTACTAACTTAACCCCGCCAAGAAAGAGCGAGAAAGAGGACGATGATGATAGTTTAAAACTCGTCTTATAACTATATATATATAGATTAGTGTGTTCTATTTTGGGGCTCAGCGTACGTTAAAACTTGCAATTGCCTAGTTACCAGAGAGAAGAGCCCCTATAAAGATGTGGAAGGAGACAAGAAAACACGTTTTAGGGTTGTTGTGGTGGTGTATGATTGCGGTGCTCATCGACATGGGGAAAATGGTAGTGGGACAACAAAACTCAACGCTAGCAGTAAAGGTGGGAGTAATACTTGATATGGAGACATGGGTGGGGAAGTTGGGATGGAGCTGTATAAACATGTCTCTTTCTGATTTCTATACATCTCATCCTTCCTATCGTACCAGGCTTCTTCTCGATGTTCGGGACTCCCAAAGAAATGATATCGGTGCCGCTGCTGCAGGTTCTCATTCTCTCTCACGATTTTACTTTGTGTTTTGCGTTTTTCATTAAACTAGCTATAAGGATAACCTTTTTTTTTTTTTTTTTTATCAGTTTTGGACCAACATATAATCTTAAGTATATATATTAACAGTGAATTGTATGCATGTTCTCAATTTTTCTTTTCGTTTTATTTATTTATTTTTTTTTGAACTTCTTCCAAACTCAGTCTAGAGCGTAGTGATGGCTGGACTGTCACATTTTAGAAGGATCGAGGCTAATTATCTCGGCAACTATCAAAAATTTAAAAAGTTTGAATTAGTGCTGCTCGTTAGGGCAAGCTAGCATACTCCTGAAATGTCTTTATTGGTATGTACGTGTATATACATGTGTACGCGCGTTGGTTGATCAAGGTACATATCTTAAACATACAAGGAAATAGAAGGCCGTTTATAAGCACATACAAGCTTTGCAGCCAAAGGATAAATCCCAAAACGGCGAAGTTTATCATTGGTTGATTAAGGGTACATATAATAAACAAAGCAAAATAAGTAGAAGAGATTAACAAAAACACATCACTGCCTTCATGAAATGAGTATGATTAATTCTTACAAAAAAAAAAAAAAAAAAAAAAGCCAACGTTAATCGCCTGATCTCTAGACCATACTTGAATTTCGATTCTTCAATGCGCAAACATTAGTCTTTACGATTGTATGGGCATGGAGGAATGAAATGAGTATGATACAAAACCTTTCATATCGTGTTTGTCATACTAGTATCTCAAAAAAGAAAAAAATAAAAAAAAAATGATGATTATATCGGACACATAAAAAAACTGTATTTGCTCTTTTGCTTTTTTTTCTCTTTTTTAAAAAAATAAATAAATAATTTCATATATTATTATATGATTATTTGCTATTATTTAAGCACCCTCAATAATAATAATCTAAAGCCTTGCACATTTATCGAACTAGATACAATATAGATAGAGAAAAAAAAAAAAAAAGACACTAAAGTCAAGGTGTGCAGAGAAATTCAATATAATCGGTAGGTCGACTCTTTTGTCTTGTTTGACCGGGTTCATTCACATGTGAATACGTATAACCCAAGAATATAAATAAATAACAGCTCATAAGGGTCAAATCGTTTAAGATGACTTGTGGGGTTTGGATGAGAAAGGAGTTGATGGAAGGAGATAACCACATGCCAGTGATCTCGTCACATTAATTTAATAATCCTCACTTACTTTTTAAGTAAGTAGGTCGCCATCATCTGATTGCTTAAAAGAGGTTGAGGCCACATCACTCCCCGCATCGTGTAGCCTCCCGGAAATTTAATTTTACAACTCTTTTTTTCTTGAGGGCACACATATTGTCCCAAGATTTTATAATGAAGCATTGTCATTTTAGTATATGTGCGATAGACTAGAGGTACTTCATATTAATAATTGAGATTATCCAAGTATTTGAATAATTATCAACTTTTTTTTGTAACTTCAATTATTAAGTATTAATAAGAGGGTGAGGAATAAAGTGGAAATCCAATCCTGTGTAAGTTTTGCTAAGGCTAGATTGAACCAAATTAGACCTGAGGTAGAGCGTCGGCTGGTCCATCTAAGGGATGAAAATTGGACATCCAAATCCAATCGTCCGGATCCTCGTTAGTGGCCCAATCGATGAGACCGGGTTACAAGCTGAACGAACCGGCTAGTCTGGGCAGATCAGATTGCACAGGCTTTCAACCATTTCTCAAGCAAAATCTTTAAACTAAAGCTTCCCTGTGATTGCATTTAATCTTGCACATATTTAGCATAACTTAATTTTTTAACCATTATGCCTGAAAAAAAATAACGTCATTGATACTCTTTTAGCCCCAATTCGATTTGATTGAATCCTTAAAGCATGACTCTCTATCCTGTATGAGTAAAATCTAATTCAGTCTATCAATATTGATTTTAAAAAGATGAAAAATTATTTTGTACCTTTTGATAGAAATAAAGTTCTTAGAACTCAAATCGAAAGCAATACAAGTTTAGGGCTATGGTTATGTATTTTTCGCTTTTCGATATTATTTCTTAAACTTTTTCTTCCTTTCTATTTGACATCCCCATTAAAAATGACACATATAATGTTCTTAGTTTCCTATCATATGTTATTTGAATATTACAACGGATACCAGTAGTTCACGTACAAAAGCAAATATACTGAGATTGTGCAGCTCTCAACACGCTCATTAGCAAGCAATAAAAGGATATGTAAGATGAGAAATGAAGAGAAAAGATGAGAAAATGCAACTTCTCTACCAGACCATTGCCGACATGAACAAAAGATGGGTAGTCTTATGTAGCTCCCCCATTGCGAGCGTGTTATACAGAGGAGAATGATCCCAAATATGGGTCTCAATATGAATATTTTTTAAGATTATTTTATTGAATTTAATATTTCACATATTTAGTATAATTTAATTTTTTAACTATCATTTATAAAAAGTAAATAACATTTTAATAAATTTATTAGTTCTCTTTTGGTCCCAACTCGGCTTGCTTGAACCGCTCAATCATTGACCCCTTATTATGTATGGGTAGAATCTAGTCCAATTTAATAGAGGTGAGTAGATAACCCTATTGTACAGGGTATCCACTCTAACGCAGCGGGTTAGCGTAGAGAAGCAAAAGAATCACTCAACGAATGAATCTCACACACACATAATTACAAAGATGGTTGTGCACAACCCGTAATTGGAGGAAATTCTCTCACGAAATGTTTTCAAAGTATATAATAAAACGTAACCCTAACATGTCCGACAAAAGGGTATATATACTCCTACTTAAAATATCTAAAAAAGGAAAATCTACGCGGACACAGTCGAAGGCACGGCCGTGCTTTAAGCCGTGTGTGATTCTGTAAGTGTTCCTGAACGAATACACGACCGTGTATCTAAGCCGTGTATGATTCTATGAATGTTCCTGTTCGAGTACACGGCCATGCCTTTAAGCCGTGTATGATTCTGTGAATGTTCATGTTCACGTACACGGGCCGTGCTTCAAGCGTGTGTAGCTACCCTATTCCCTACGTAAAAAGCCTTGT
>JBBMOL010002594.1:0-22915 GCA_037954665.1 Laguncularia racemosa
TTTTTTTAGACATGATTTTAAAATGTTTTCCCCTTTTGGGGTTTTTTTTTGGAAAAAAATGTTATTAACTTTGGTTGTAAGCAAACATTTTGGGGTTTTTGTGTGGTGGGGGGAATTTCCTTTTCTTTGGGAAATTTTTCTTGAATATTGAGAATTTGATTTCACTTTTTTTCTAGTTTTCCCTTAAACAAATTCTTCGTTTCTATGGGAATTTGTGGGAGAAATTGTTTATTGGGAGTTCTTGGAATTTCCTTTAACTTTAGTGATTGATTTTTTAGAACGTGGTCCTTATCGTTTTAGGGATTTGTTTACAAATTTGTTTAATTTTATAAATTTTTTGGCATCAAATTAGATTAGAAATTTTTTACCTTTATCCTTTGATTTTACTTTGTTAGTACCAAAATCCAGAAAACCCTAAAATTGTTATTGACGATTTGATTTGTGTGGAAGGATTCGATTTCCAATTCCATATCATTTGGTATCAAACCAGAACGAATTCTTATCATTTGGTATTAGAGCATTACTAATCCGTAACATTTGGTATTAGAGCAAAGGTTGGGGGATTTGTGAATCGACGCTGGTTAAATCAGAGCAATTCCTTATCATTTTGGTAAGGTTGTTGAATCTCAACTCAATTTTAGTTTTAATTCAATACTGCCATTGGTTGGAAAATTTGGGAATTTATTTTGATAAGTATTGCTATGAATTCAATTGTTGGGTGTTGAATTGGTGTTTGGGTTGTTGTTGAGAATTGGGGTTTTGTGAATATCTTTACTGAATTCAATTGTTGGGTGTTGAATTGCTGTGAATTGGTGTTTGGGCTGTTGTTGAGAATTGGGTTTTTTTTTTGTGAATATCTTTGCTGAAATTTTGATTGGTAGAGATGTCGTCGCATGGAAGTGTTCATAACAACAACAATGGGAATGATGCTGATAATGGGGGTGAAGTTGTGACTAGGGCTGAGTTCAATAAAATCCAAGAAAATATTAGATTGATTATGGAGAGATTGGATGTTAGGGATAGAAGGAGCCATAGTGGTGCAGGGATTAGGAGGAGACATTCTAGTGATGATTCTGATGCTCGTAGTGAAAGGAGTAGGAGAGGAAACAATGATAACAGGTATAAAGGGATTGAAAACATAAAGCTGAAAATTTCACCTTTCACTAGTAGTAGTAAACCAGAGGGATTCCTAAACTGGGTGTCACGGGTTGAGAAGGTGTTTGACTGTTATGAGTGGGATGAGCGCATGAAGGTGAAGATGGCATCTTTAGCATTCTCTGAATATGCTAGTCTGTGGTGGGATAAACTACAAATTGAGAGACGTAGGGCGGATGAGGAGAAAGTGCGTTCATGGGCTTTGATGAAAAGGTTGATGAGACGCAAATTTGTGCTAGATTACTATAAACAAGAGATGCTGATGGAGTTGCAATCTTTGAGGCAGGGTAAGAAAAGCATAGAAGAGTATGTGAAGGAGTTTGAGACACTAATGGCAAGGTGTGATATTAGGGAATCATCAGATGAATCCATAGCTCGTTTCATCAATGGGTTGAAGATGGACATTGCTAATGTAGTGGAACTCCAGCATTATCAGACTCTTGAGGATGTGATTAAATTAGCCAGTCAGGTTGAGCGGCATCAAAGCAGGCGGGATCAGAAATCATATCACCACCATAAGTTAGATGATAGTGAGAGGGAGACGGAAAGGAAGGAAAAGGGAAAGGCAGTCGCTAGTGAGGTTGTTGACCAAACACAGCAAAGGAAGAGCAGGGATATAAAATGTTTTAAGTGTTTAGGACTTGGCCATATTGCTTCTCAATGTCCTAATAAAAGGGTTATGGTCATTAAAGGTGACAAAGTTGAGAGTGAGGAAGAAGAATAAAAGGGTACTGAGGTAGAAGAGGAAGATGAAGACATTATAGCGAATCTAGTACAGGAAGACTTGTTAATGGTTAAGCAGGATGAAGCTGTTCCTAATCAGAGAGCCAATTTATTTCATATCCAAGGCATGGTGCAGGGGAAGACTTGTTTGATTGTGGTTGACACAAGCAGTTGCACTAATGTTGCTTCAGTAAGCTGGGTTACTAAGTTAGGTTTACAGGTGGAGCAGCATCTTAGACCTTATGCACTTCATTAGTTGAGTCCACAGGGAGCTGTTCATGTACATAAACAGGTTCGTGTTCCATTATTTATTGGTGATTATACTGACGAGATTGTTTGTGATGTAGTTTCCATGGAAGCTACACATTTGATCCTTGGAAGACCTTGGCAGTATAACCTCAGAGCTAAGTATGATGGATACACCAATGAGTATACCATTCAGTAACAGGGTAAAGGCATACAAGCTTCTTCCTATGAGTCCAATTGAGGTACAACAAACAAGGTTGATTTGCCTTAAGAAGCCTAAGGGAAAGAGGAGTCTGTTTTTGTGGTCTAGCAGGATAGACAATACATATTCGAGGTCGAATCTTTTTCAACATGGAGGGAATGATACTATTCCAAGAGCTAAGATACGAGCACCAAAGAAATCCAAGTCGATCCGAGCTATAGGTGGCAGTACGAGGTCTAAAAAAAGGAGGACCCAAGGTGAAGTTCGGCCAGCCTTAAGCCAGCCTTGAATAAAGGCTGGCCAAATTAGTTTCAAGGCCGTTGGCCTTGGTGCCGGTGTATATAAGTAGGCCGCCGACCTTTGGCGCCGGCTTATGTATTTAGGCCGTCGGCCTTTGGCCGGCCTTGAGCCGGCCTTGAATGGCCTCGCACAACTTTTTTTTAGATATGATATAAATAGTGTTCTTTAGGGTTTTTCGGATAGAATGTTATATTTTGGTTGTAAGCAAACACTTTGAGTGTGTGTGTGAATTCTCTTTGGGAATTCTTGAATATTGAGAATTTGATTTCACTTTATTCTAGTTGTTCTTATCAAATTCTTGGTTCCTATAGAATTTGTGGCGAGCATTGTTATTGAGTTCTTGGAATTCTTTAACCTTAGTGATTGATTTATTGAACGTGGTCCCTATCATTCTATGATTTGATTGCGAATTAGTTTAATTTTATCAATCTTGGCATCTATAGATTGGTAATTTTATCCATATCCTTTGATTTTACTTTGTTAGTACCAAAATCCAGGAAACCCTAAAATTGTTATTGACGATTTGATTTGTGTGGAATGATTCGATTTCCAATTCCATATTATTTGGTATCAGACCAGAACGAATTCTTATCAACAACAAGGGGAAATTGTGAGTCATATCAATTTCTAATTGTTATGTTTTTTTTTTTCATCTCTAATGAGTCATATTTAGGGTTAGATTGAAGTCTTCTTGGTCAGATTTTTGATTGCTTTTGTAATCAAACCTTCATTGCATAATTGATTGGTTTTTAGCACTTGTTAATTCCATTAATTTGTACTTGTTCTTGTGGCATGGAGCTTCTTTGTTGTAAGGAGGATCACAGTTTGATTTGTGTATTGTTGATTGGATTTCTCTTGGAATTAAGTTGGTTAATTAATTCAATTGAGGATTAACATTTTTGTGGATTTCATTTCCTTGATTTTATCATTTGATTCATCATTCCTCAATTAGGGTTCACGCAATTTTTGACCCCTTTGAACCGGTTGGCTTTTGTGAATTGAAGTTGTTCCTTTGGTTCATTTGATTGTGCTTAGACCTTGGTTTTAGGCACATCATCTTTTGGTATCAGAGCTTTCATATTTGGATATTTAAGATTGATTCACATCTTAGTTGAAGAATCGGTCATAAACTTTGAGGATTTGACGCCATTGTTCATGTGATTGGAAGCTAGTTTGATTGACATTGTTTGTTTGTCTTTCAAATTAGTTTTGCATGTGCTTAATCATCTTTTAGGCACATCATCTATCATTCACAAATCTTACTTTGTTTTTTTGGTCCTCCAAAATTCTCAACACTTCATATCTTATCCCATCCTATGCTTTCATAATCTCTACCTACAAAAGAGTCTGTGAGGGGGTGAGCACACTATGGCTTAGTGAATGGGATGGTAACACTTTCAATACTACGTATACATAAGCAATATCAATTTAAGTTATCAAAACATATGCTATGCGTGAGCAACCATATGAATGCAGCATCTCACGTAGTCTTCCGGTAACCGACGTGAAGTCTAGAGTTTACGCCCCCCTTGACCTTAGGTTGGGGATTCCGAAGCCACCATCAGTGCCCAGGTCATTACCTAGTTTATTTATCTTATCACTTTGTTAATTATGATCTCTTTTTAACTCAACAGTGAACGCTTCTGTGCCTCTCTGCACTAGACGGAGCAAAACCCTTAAGGACAGGCCGAACTCGGAACCGTCAAGGTGCGACAATCCTCTAATCACTTAGTTCGCACTTGGCAGAACAGTGATCCTCTTGATCACTTCCAATGCATCTTGTAGCAGTAATGGCCTTCAATCTCATGCAATATCTCGTGGAAATGCATGTCAGGTTTTAATCAGGTCTACTTCCTTAATTAATTGATTTAAGGTGATCAAACAACATATACCATCACAATCAATTTCCATTCAAACAATGAAGCAACTACCAAGCATTTCATTTCACACTCATCACAACAAGCACAAATCATGCCTTCCTTATCACTTAGGACAAACACTGAACCCAAACCCTGTGGACGTAGACTATCTAGTTTTATAAAAAGTTAAATTAACTCGACACCTCTCTATGCCATTTCTTTTAAATGTTAAACCGATTAGGTTGACTTACAATTATCATATCTGACACCTTTGTGTCATTTATCTTACATGTCAAACCAACCACTCGGGTTGATTTACAATCATCATCTCTGACACCTTTATGTCCTCACACTTCTTGATACGAACCACGCTAACCCGTGACGAAACCCAATGCCAATATTTGTTGCCTAAGACGCCCAAACACCTAAAGTGGAAACCGCGACCCGTTGTCTATAAGCGAGACAAGAACCTTGGTATAATGTGAAGACGCCACAATCGGGATGAAAGACCGATTGATAAGTCGGGATGAACGCCACGGAAATTAATTTGATAAGTTCGATTTAGTTCTTGAAGAACCAAGAGAGGTGCCTCTCAAAAGTGTTTAATGTTCAAAGATGTAAATTCTATGTTATCTCTATTCTAAACCCTAGGAGCTTTTATACTAGGGTTACAATTCGTGAAAATACAAGCCCAAAATGACGTAGCTTAGATAAGTTGCGTAAAAAAAACATAAGACAGAACAATAAAGGCTGGCGACGTTGGATTGAAGGCCGGCGGCCTTGAAGAGATACATGGCCGTGTACTTCTAGACGTGTATCTTTCTGTGGATTTTCTTGACTCCATACACGCCCTCTTCAACCCGTGTCCGGTGTAACTTGTATAAAAGCAAGGGTCTTCCTATGGTTGTTTCAATCCGTTCCAACTTCATGATTGCTCCAATCCTTTCTGGCTTCATGGACAACTTTTATCAACCCGTTAAGTGCTTCCTTGAATCGTTTCGCTTGATTTCTCGTGATCGGTCCAGGTGGCACTTCAAGAGGATCCACATTTCTTCTTCCGGCTTGGCTCTCATCATGGATCTCATCATTCCCCTCCTCTTGAAAAGGATTTGTCCTCAAATCATTGCCTGCATCAAATGGACTCAGATCAGTAACATAAAATGTGACACTTACTGGATACTCACCTGGTAAATTTTTCTTGTAGGCATTATCATTGATTTTCTCAAGTATCGGAAATGGACCGTCTCCTCGAGGGTTCAACTTGGATCTCCTCTGCAATGGAAACCTCTCCTTGTGAAAATGCACCCAAACCCAATCTCCAGGCTGAAAAATCTTGGGTCTCCTGCTTTTGTTCACCCTTGAAGCGACCCTGGCATTTTTTTTTTCAATCTTACTCTTTACTTGTGCATGTATCTTTCTCACGAAATCTGCCTTAGGATCAGCATCAAAACTCAAAGACTTGTTAAGTGGTAATAGCAATAAATAATTAGGATTCAGTGGGTTAAAACCATACACAATCTCAAATGGTGAACATTGAGTAGTGCTATGTAAAGCCCTATTATATGCAAACTCCACAAATGGTAGGCAATCTTTCCAAGTCCTAATGCTCTTCTCTATGATTGCCCCTAACAATTAAATTAAAGTCTTGTTAACCATCTCAATTTGCCCATCAGTTTGTGAGTGACAGATAGTTGAAAACATCCGTTTAGTTCCCAACCTTTCCCACAATACTCTCCAACAATGACTAAAAAATTTCACATCTCGATCACTAGCAATGCTCCTAGGTATACCATGCGGATGCACTAACTTTCTAAAGAACAAATCAACAATGTGTATAGCACCATCAGTTTTATGACAAGGAATGAAATGAACCGTTTTAAAAATCCTATCCACAACCACAAAATTAGAATCTCGACCATGCCTAGGTCTAGATAATCCTAACACAAAATCTATGGAAATGTTTATCCATGGCTCACGCGGAATGACACTATACTCATATAACCAATCTAAGAAGTCATCTAAACAAGGAATAGGATGACGATACTTTACCGTAAGGTTGTTGATGGCGCGGCAGTCAACACACATTCTCCATGTCCCATCCTTCTTAGGCACCAAAATCACAGGCACTGCACATGGACTCATGCCTTCTCTCACGTATCCCTTCTCCATTAACTCATCTACCTGCCTTTGGAGTTCCTTCAGAAAGACATTTTCAAAATCCTGCACAAGAGACACAACCACACTAGGCAAAGAGTTAGATAGTTCGTTAGTAGCTAAACATGTTTCTTTAAAAACCAGCAACAACATAGGTTGCCTCATCACTAACGCTCTCCTTACTACACTCGCTCTTGCCACACAACTCTCATTTTGCAAGGCTGCCCTCTCCTTTTCACTCACCACCAAAGTTGATCCCCCTTCAACTTGGCCTCTCACACTCTTTCCAGCCTTCCTCTCTTTTTCCTTTTGATCTTGACTTTTATATTCCTTTTCTTTCTCATTGTCTTTTGCTCTCTCACTCTCCCTCTGCTTTTCACTCACCTTATGTTTTGCAAAAGACTGTTGTAGCTGCAACTGGTCCTCATATACCTGTTTAGGTGTTAACGGTTTAAGATTAAAGCTTTTCCCTTGGTGAATAAGCGTATACTTGTTAGAAAAGCCATCATGAACAACCTTCCTATCAAATTGCTATGGCCTCCCCAACAACACATGACATGCTTGCATTGGCACTACATCACATAACACCTCATCCTCACACCTACCAATGCGAAAACCAATCAAGGTTTGCTTACTCACCTTAGTCTCTCCACTATCATTCAACCACTGCAATTTATATGGACTAGGGTGTCTAACAGTTTTGAGCCCCAGCCTCTCAACAATAAAATTACTCACTACATTGGTGCAACTTCCTCCATCAATGATCAAACTACAAATGTGATCTCCTAGATAACATCTAGTATGAAATATATTCTCTCTTTGCACCTCCTCTTCTTCCTTCACCTGCACATTCAACGCTCGCTTCACTACTGCCACTAGCCTTCCCATTGCAGGCTCCTCATCATCACTAGCATCCTCTAATGGAGGCATATCATCTTCTTCACTATCCCCCTCAGTCTCATACTCTCCATCATCACGCAAAATCATCACACGCCTATTTGGACATTGACTAGTAATATGGCCTCTACCTTGGCATTTAAAGCATCTAATGTCACGATTTCTAGAAGTAGAAGATTCAGGGTTACCTTGATTACCAGGAGTAGAACCCGCTTGCCTTAGCTCCCCTTTTGGTTTGGTGGGTAAAGGCTTTTCTTCTTTGTTCCATTGGTTGGTCTTCCAAGTGGATGAACCATTACCTTGTGGAAACCGTGCATTACTACTACCTTTCTTCTTGTGCTGGTTCTCAACCTTTATAGCCATGTGAACCATATCCTCCAATTCTACATAATGCTGCAATTCAACCACATTTTGGATTTCTCTATTCAACCTAGCAAGAAACCTAGCCATTGTAGCCTCTCTATCCTCCTCTACATTCGCCTTAATCATAGTGACTTCCATCTCCTTGAAATACTCATCTACACTTCGGCTTCCCTGCCTCAGAGTTTGCAACTTTTTGTGCAATTCACGATAGTAATACACAGGCACAAACCACTTCTTCATCGCTCTTTTCATCTTTTCCCAAGACTCAATAGGTGGCTCGCCACTCCTTCTCCTATTCAACATTAGTTGATCCCACTACACTATAGCATAATCCGAAAATTCAATGGCAACAAGTTTTACCTTCTTTCTCCCACTATAGTTGTGACAATCAAATACCATCTCTACCTTCTTCTCCCACTCTAAGTACACCTCGGGATCGTTCTTCCCCTGGAAAGGAGGAATCTTCATCTTTATGCTACTCAATTGATCATCCTCTCTATTCCTATCTCCTCTATCTTCCCAATCTCTAGTTCCTCTATAACTCCCAACAGAATGCTCATAAAAATCATCATCCGACATTTCATCTCCACCCCTCGGTACTCTCCTAGAACGACTCTCCCTCTTATGCCCTTGGAATACGTTTGTGGATTGCTCTAATCTTTACTCTACCGTCTCATGAATTTGTTCCATTCCCTCTTGGAACATCCTCTTCATTTCTCCCCTCAACGCCTCAATTACTAACCTAGCATCAATCCTTCCCCTCTCACCTTTCGGAGAATGTTGCCTCGACATAGTTCCTGCAGAAAAGATTAGTACCAACACAAATATATATATAATTAAACCTCACGATACACTCCCTTACGTGTTTCGCTCAAATGATGATATCACACAGTCACTCGTGTATTCTCACAAACAACGATGATATCAACTCGCCAATTTCCTCTTCTCAATTCTCTTGGAACTAACCCGAACTACACCAATTTCCTTCGGTAGAATCCAAAACAACTCTAGGGTTCGTAAATTTTCCTCTATTTTTCTATTTGATTTTTTTTGTCTCGGTTGTTGCTCTTGATCACGTTTTTCTTTTCTTTTCTTTTCTCTTCTTTTTTTTTTGTCGTGATTTTTACTCTTTTTTTTTTTTTAACAATCGCCTAGTCAATATTACACTATCAAAAGACAATCAATACTACGAAATTGAATACGATAATTGATATGAACGATTGGAGTTAGGGTTTTTTGATATTACCTTCCTCAACCGAACTTGATGTTTTGACAAACCTAAGTTCTGATACCAAACTGATACGAACCATGCCAACCCGTGACGAAACCCAATACCAATACGTTTGGAATTCGTTGCCTAAGACGCCCAAACACCTAAAGTGGAAACCGCGACCTGTTGTCTATAAGCGAGATAAGAACCTTGGTATAATGTGAAGACGCCACAATCGGGATGAAAGCCACGGAAATTAATTCGATAAGTTCGATTTAGTTCTTGAAAAACCAGGAGAGGTGCCTCTCAAAAGTGTTTAATGTTCAAAGATGTAAATTCTATGTTATCTCTATTCTAAACCCTAGGAGCTTTTATACTAGGGTTACAATTCGTGAAAATACAAGCCCAAAACGACATAGCTTAGATAAGTTGCGTAAAAAAAAACACAAGACAGAACAATAAAGGCCGGCGGCCTTGAGCCGGCCTTGAAGAGATATACGGCCGTGTACTTCTAGACGTGTATCTTTCTGTGGATTTTCTTGACTCCATACACGGCCGTGCCTTTTAGCCGTGTATCTAGCCGTGTATGATTCTGTGCAATCTTGGAATTCCTACATGGCCGTGCCTTGAACATACACGCCCTCTTCAACCCGTGTCCGGTGTAACTTGTATAAAAGCAAGGGTCTTCCCATGGTTGTTCCAATCCGTTCCAACTTCATGATTGCTCCAATCCTTTCCAGCTTCATGGACAACCGTTATCAACCTGTTAAGTGCTTCTTTGAATCGTTTCGCTTGATTTCTCGTGATCGGTCCAGGCGGCACTTCAAGAGGATCCACATTTCTTCTTTCGGCTTGGCTCTCATCATGGATCTCATCACTTCTCAAGTGCTCTATCATTTTCACTTCCGAGAGCCAATAAGGTCATCTTGTTTTCTCTTTCGATGTCTTCAAGACATTTGTATATGATATATATATATATATATATACACACACACACACATCTTTACTTAAAGATAGTTTACTAGACACTTTCCCTTACGAACTTAAGAGGGTAAGAAAACAGGATCATTAGGTTATAAAAACCAAGGTTACACTCATGATTTGTACGATTAGGTTCATGAGTGTACTTCGTAAATATGATAGGAAAATGAGTTTGTTTAAGTATATGTATACATGTTCAGGAACCAAGTCTGATTTGTATACATAATGATACCTATACACCCTATTCCAACTAAGCTTACCTACTCGGTAGCTATAGAAGGAAAAGCTAAGTTTCTTTGTTCTGGTTTATTTTAGAAGAAAACAATTTTTAAATCATGGGTTAAGTTCGTGGTTATAGCACTAGCAATATGGTGCTAGGTGCTATCATTAAGGTAACGACATCTATACCCTCGGATCATTCATTTCTTTACACTCTTCACGATTTCTTTCCTAACACATTAATCCATATGATGTACTCAAAACCAAGGTTAAACACATGCAAATGAATCAAAGGAACAACTTCAATTCTCAATTAAAAACTGGTTTAATAGGATCATGAATTGCGTGAACCCTAATGGAGATTTAATGAAATCCGAATGCTCAAAGTTGCAATTAACAATCCAACAATGATAATCTTCTCCAATATAACAACAATCACAAGAATTCCACGTGAATTACACACAAGAACAATAAGATCCCATTATGTGATTCATTTCCCAACAAAATGACCCACAGTTCCAAGAAGATGCTAAATTGAAGGTTAAAACTAAGGCTAAAACCAATCAATTAAGCAACAAGAATTTGATTACAAACGCAATCGAATTCGGTCAATAAACAACCAATTCAACCCTATATTTTTACTCACTAGAGAGAAAAGGAAATTGCAACAAAGTAAATTTGATATTACTCACAAATTAACCTTGAAGCCACTTACCACAACCTCAAATTGGGATTTGAAATTGATAAGAGTAATTAAATTAGGAATAAGCCCTAACCCTCTCATGTAAAAGTGAAGTTCTAATTTTGAAAAATGGCCTCCTCAAACCCTACTTTAAGCAAGTATTTATACTTGCTCCCTTTAGGGTTAGAAAATGCATAAAATTACAACTATGCCACTTTTAAGGTGGTCGGTCCTAAAAGACGATTACAAGCAAATGAAAGTGTCCTAAAAGAAAATACAACATAAAATAGTCCATACAAATGAGAAATATGTAAGAGAAATGAGTCTTCATGATGCTAATCTTCAAGGTACTTTCGAATTAAACCCTGATGGGAGACCCGACTCGCTCAAGAGTATAGGTGATTTGGTATTGATGTGCCTAATTCCACTAAGAAGCACAATCAAAAGACTTATGAAAAAAACAATCTCAAGTTAAAGTGAAAACCGGATCCACAAGGGCTAATTCACGTGAACCCTAATGAAGATACAAGGAAATCCAAATGTTCAATGATGCAATTGTGAAACCTCAATGATAATATTTTCTAAAAACACCCTAATCTCATATAATCCACGAAAATATTCCACAAATTAAAAGAAAAACCTCAATTCCAAGAACTCCTTTCCAATAATGAAGAACACGTTTTCAAGGGAATTCTTCAATGAAGATTCGAATTCAATTGCAAAGTACCTTAAGTAAACTCAAGAATTCGACAATAATAAGAAGTAATTCTAACCAAGAACTATCTCAATTCAACCCTAGATATGACACACTAGAGAAGAAAAGAAATCACAACAAATTGAAATTGATACAACTCACAATTTCAAGGTGTTGCACTCACCACAATTTCAACTCTTGGGATTTAAATTGATAAGAGCTTAGATGAAAATTAGGAACCCTAATTCTCACGTGTAGAAGATGTGTTTGATCTGCAAAATAACCCCCCTCAAACCCTCTCTTAAGCAAGTATTTATACTTGCTACTCCTAGGGTTAAAAAGTGCTCAACATTACAAGTTTGCCACTTTTAAGGTGGCTAACCCTAAATGAAAATTACAAGGAAATAAAAGTGTCCCAAAACCAAAATACAACCAAAATAGTTCATAAAAGAGGAAATATATAAAAGAAATGGTCTTCAAGATGCTGGTCTTCTATAGGATCCATCGGCCCAACTCATCACCGGTTTAGGTCGGTCTATGGATAACCCATAAGCTGAGTCTGAGGGAGTTTGTCCATTGCCTTATAAAATATGATAAGTGTGCTTGTTGGAAAACACAATACAAGAATAATAGAAAAGAGGTTAATATATAAATAATTCCGGGGTCGATCTGCTCAAAATGGGCCCTCATCGCCAAAATTCGAATTCCTTTAGTTCTTGCCCTAATGATAGGTCTTGTCGGATTTTTATTCCTATCAGGTATCCTGTAGGACTGATAAGTGAGCCTGCTGGAATGCACTACAATTATAATGTAGAAATGAAGAAAATAGATTAGCTTCCTTAAGATTAGGTTTCTCATGCAAGATTCTCAAGACTAAGTTATGGAGACCCTTAGCTCGGGCCCTAGTAATAGGTCCTATAGGAATCTGATTCCTATCATCTCCTCGGGCTTCTGGAAGATTTGCCCTCAAATCTAATAGGTCTTCATGCATGTCGTCTTATAAGTATGGTGATAGATCTAAGACATTAAAGGCCACTGATACTCCATACTCTCCTGGTAACTCTATCTGATAGGCGTTGTTGTTGATGCGCTTTAAAACCCTAAATGGTCCGTCTGACCTAGGAGACAACTTCTGTGACTTCTTATGTAGAAACCTATCCCTACTAAGATTAGTCTAGACTAAGTCACCTGAATTTTCCTGTGTTTGTTTCCTTGGATTTTCTGTTGTTCTTGGGTCTTCTGAAGGTGTTCAGTTGTTCTATCGTGAATGTACTGAATTTATCTGGCTCGGTCAACTCCACTAAGACTCTCTTCCTTTGTTGCTGGTCCTACTATAAAATCCAATGGAATAGAAGGATTATAGCCATAAACAACTTCAAAGGGAGACTTACTGGTTGAACTATGAGTAGACCTATTGTAAGCGAACTCAACAATAAGAAGACACAAGTCCCAATCAGTAAGATTCTTGCCAACTGTTGCTCGGAGTAGATTCCTAAGCGTACGGTTGACAACTTTTGTTTGTCCGTCTGTCTGTAGATGGCAAGAGGTACTATACATAAGCTTAGTACCTAGTCTTTTCCATAATGTCTTCCAAAAGAAACTAAGAAACTTAGTGTCTCTGTTAGACATTATGCTGCGTGGAACTCCATGTAATTTGACAATTTCCTGCACAAAAATGTTAGCAATAAAAAGAGCATCATCTGTTTTGTGACAAGGCACAAAGTGTGACATTTTGCTGAATCGATCAACAACCATCATAATAGAGTCTTTTCCCCTTTGTGTTCTAGGTAATCTTAACATAAAATCCATACTGATATCAGTCCAGGGTTTATCTGGTATAGGCAAAGGCATGTACTCACCCTGTGAACCTTTCTTCCCTTTAGCTCTCTTACAAATACCACACCTTTCTAATACCCTATGGACATCCTTTATCATACCCTTTCAATAGAAATTCTCCCTCAATATGGCTAGGGTTCTCTTCTCACCAAAATGTCCTGACAATCTACCTGCATGTGCTTCCTTCACCAATAACTCCCTCACAGATCCAGACGGGATACATTGTTTTCCTGATTTATACAGAAACCCCTCAATCATGCAATAGCCATCATACATCTTGCCCCCATAACACCTCTCCATAACAGTCTTGAATTCCTCATCACATATATATTGTTCTTTCAATAATTTTAAACCCAGCAGTTTTTATTGAAGAGAAGTAATAAGTACATACCGTCATGATAAAGCGTTAGCAACAATATTCTGATTACCCTTTTTGTATTTTATCACATAAGCAAAACCTTCTAGAAACTCCACCCACTTAGCTTGGTGCTTAGACAAATGCTGTTGTCCCCTGAAATGTTTCAAAGATTCATGATCTGTATAAATAATAAACTCTCTCGGGAGGAGATAATGTTGCCATGTCATGAGAGCTCTCATTAAGCAATAAAATTCCTTATCATATATAGAATAGTTTAAAGTTGCACCATTCAACTTCTCACTAAAATATGCTATAAGTCTCTTTTCCTGCATTAGTACAACACCAATTCCAATCTTAGAAGCATCACATTCCAACTCAAAAATTTTGTCAAAATCAGGTAAAGCTAATAATGGAGCATAAGTGAGTTTTTCTTTTACCTCTTCAAAACTCCTCTAAGCCTTTTCACTCCAGATAAAAGGTACACTCTTTTTAGTCAGTTCTATGAGAGGACTGACAATATCACTGAAATTTTGGACAAAGCGTCTATAAAAGGATGCAAGTCCATGAAAACTTCTTACCTTAGTAACTGAAATAGGTGTTAGCCATTCCTTGATTGCCCTCACTTTCTCCTCATCCACCCTTACGCCTGAACTAGATACAATAAAGCCCAAAAATGTTACCTCAGTTTGGTAAAAGGAACACTTCTGGATGTTTGCAATAGCTGTTGTGTCCTCAATACTGAAAATACTGCCCGAAGATTCTCCACATGTTGTTCTAGGGTTTTGTTATAGATCAGAATATCATCAAAATAAACAACAAAATTTCCTAGAAATTCTTTTAGTACATGATTCATCAACCTCATAAAGGTACTAGGAGCATTATCAAACCAAAGGGCATAACCAACAACTCATACAGTCTATGACGTGTTTTAAAAGCGGTTTTCCATTCATCCCCTTCTCTCATCCGAATCTGGTGATATCCACTTTGGAGAAGACCTGTGAACCATGTAGCTTATCTAACATATCATCAAGTCTAGGAATAGGATACCTATATTTGATGGTGATTTTGTTGATGGCTCTGCTATCGATACACATTCTCCAAGTACCATCCTTCTTAGGAACAAGAAGGGCAGGAACAGCGTATGGGCTAAGACTCTCTCTAACAAACCCCCGTTCAACCAATTCATCTACTTGGCGCTTCAATTCCCTCGCCTCCCCGGGATTCATGCGATATGCAGGTCGGTTTGGTAATACTGAATCGGGCATAAGATCAATAGCATGCTCTATCCCTCTTAAAGGTGGTAACCCTGCTGGCAAATCATCAGGAAAAATGTCAATATACTCATTCAATACCTGAAAAACTGTTGAAGGTAGAGATTGTGGTTCATGCAACCCTAATATACATCTCAACTGAAGCAAGTATGTTGGAGCCTCTTCTGTAATTAACCTCTCCATTTCACCTTGTTCCATCAATAATACCTTCTTTTCCTCATAATCATTACACTATATTAAAGCCCTTTTAACCTCTAGTGGTCGACTGATCTGTTGCTGAACATTTTGGACCTTTGAAGGTGACATTGGATTCAGAATAAGTCGTTTGCCTTCCTTCTAGAACACATAAGTATTCCTGAAGCCATCATGTAAGACCCTCCTGTCATATAACCAAGGCCTGCCAAGCAATATATGGGATGCACACATAGGCAAGATATCACACTCAATCTCATCACGATATTTATCCCCTACATTGAATGGTACCTTAGCTCTTTGGGTCACATACAAACTTCCCTGATCACTAAGCCAATGTAATTTATATGGTTTAGGATGTGGAATAGTAGTAAGTCTTAGCTTTGATACTAACGAGGCGGCTACTACATTGGTACAACTACTACCATCAATTATAAGGACACACAAATTTCCTTATATCCTATAAGAAGTATGAAACAAGTTTTCCCTTTGTTCTTCATCCTTATTAGCAAATGTAGTCAATGTTCGACACAACACATTAGCATATTGAAACATTTCACTAGACATTGTTGTATTTAAATTCAATCACCACAACAATAATAATCCCCACACCTCTCAAATCACGGTGCAGCAACCTTCCAAATTTAACCCAATTTCATGCCAAAATTACACACACACTCTTAAACTTCAACACAACAAACTATAACATGTTGCAACCCTTCACTACACACAACACTAATAATCACGGTGTAGGACTCCACTCTACGGCAACAACAACAAAATGGAACCAAATAAGGATACTTCTCCAAATGGCAAGCAATTGATTCTAACTAGTTAATGTGAAATTAAAGTGATCAATACACAATAACTCTATAACTAATGATTGATTTGAATTCAAAATAGTTTCCTAATTCTCCTTGCAAGTTGAACAATTCTGAAAAAAAAAATGACCCTTCCAATTCTGCAATGTTAAGGAAATAACATACACTAATTAACAATGCTTCAACTATTTGAACCCCAAATTATGGAATTCAATTCAAAAACTTCCCCTTCTTCCTCAAACAAATAACTCACGGCAAAGACGAAGATAATAAAATCAATTTCCAAAATTCAATTCAATTCAAGAACTTCCCCTTTTTCCTCAAACAAATAACTCACCACAAAGATGAAGATAACAAAATCAATTTCCAAAATTCCACTTTCCTCAAATAATCACAATGATCACTTCCCCTTAATCAATCACGATCAACTCAAGGATTCCAAGAATGTTTTGATCTCCAATTGTACATCCACCAATCAATCAAGAGAGCAAAATTCAACAATCACAACAACAAAATGCAATTTCACGCCAACAAATTTTCGGATCAAGGTGCTTCACAACAAACCCCTAACTTCTGAATTGCAATTGACAAATCCCTCCTCTTAAACCTCAAGCTCTGATACCAAAAGTTGATGTGCTCAAAACCAAGGTTAAGCATATGCAAATGAATCAAAGGAACAACTTCAATTCTCAATTAAAAACCAGTTCAATAGGATCATGAATTGCATGAACCCTAATGGAGATTTAATGAAATCCGAATGCTCAAAGTTGCAATTAACAATCCAACAATGATAATCTTCTCCAATATAACAACAATCACAAGAATTCCACGTGAATTACACACAAGAACAATAAGATCCCATTTCGTGATTCACTTTCCCAACAAAATGACCCACGGTTCCAAGAAGATGCTAAATTGAAGGTTAAAACTAAGGCTAAAACCAATCAATTAAGCAACAAGAATTTGATTACAAATGCAATCAAATTCGGTCAATAAACAACCAATTTAACCCTAGATATTACTCACTAGAGAGAAAAGAAAATTGCAACAAAGTAAATTTGATATTACTCACAAATTAACCTTGAAGCCACTCGCCACAACCTCAAATTGGGATTTGAAATTGATAAGAGTAATTGAATTAGGAATAAGCCCTAACCTTTTCACGTAAAAGTGAAGTTCTAATTATGAAAAATGGCCTCCTCAAACCCTAACTTTAAGCAAGTATTTATACTTGCTCCCTTTAGGGTTAGAAAATGCACAAAATTACAACTATGCCACTTTTAAGGTGGCCGGTCCTAAAAGACAGTTACAAGCAAATGAAAGTGTCCCAAAAGAAAATACAACATAAAATAGTCCATACAAATGAGAAATATGTAAGAGAAATGAGTCTTCATGATGCCGGTCTTCAAGGTACTTTCGAATTAAACCCTGATGAGAGACCTGACTCGCTCAAGAGTATAGGTGGATTGATAAGTGAGCCTGCTAGAATGCACTACATTTATAATGTAGAAATGAAGAAAATAGATTAGCTTCCTTAAGATTAGGTTTCTCATGCAAGATTCTTAAAACTAAGTTATGGAGACCTTTAGCTCGAGCCCGGGTAATAGGTCCTGTAGGAATCTGATTCCTATCAACATAACTCAACTCAACAACAATCATATCAAATAGCAAACACAATAAACAACAATTTCACATGCATAGCATTCAACATACAAAACAACATAGTAGCATATCATTAAGTTTCCCACTCATCGGTTTAAGGTTGTCATAGTCTCAGTTGGAGTCGAGTGATTCCAACGGGTAACCCCTTTGTGTTCCTCTTAAAATCAGTGTCCTTCTACGATGCTTCCTCAACCCAATTGATAAGATCACATTATACTTATATTTTCTTTTGGACTTATATTAAATTTATTTCAATATTATAAGAAAATATAAAGAAATGATACTTAATGGTGTTTATTGTGAAAATACAGGTTTTGAGGACCCAAAAGTAAATTACAATTTAATTGGAGGAGTTTTTCACAAAATTGAAGAAGCGAGCGGAGGATTGCAATAAAGGCCGCTGGCCTACATTCAAGGCCGCCGGCTTTGAGCCGGCCTATATTAAACCGGCCTTAAAAAGCATTAAAGCCGCCGGCCTTAAAGCCGGCTTACATTCAAGGCCGCCGGCCTTAAACCGGCCTTCATTACTCCCCGGATATCCATTGCGAAAATCTCTCCAAAATCGTATCTTATTTAATTTGCTGACTCAAATCCTCATCAGATCAACCTTATCCCCCTCCTCTTTGGATCTATAAATAGGCCCCTTGTGTGAACCTTGAGAGCATCCCCTTTTGTTTTAGAATTCTTTTGTTTTGATTCTTTGTTTAGCATCATTTGTCTTTCTTTGAAATTATTAGAATTCCCTTAGAAACTTTAGGATTTTATATTTTCTTTAATTCCTTTACATTTCATGTTATTCCAATTTTTAGTTTGAAGAAAGAAAGTTATTTTGCTGAAGTTTGCTTTCAATTGAAGAATTCGAGAAATCATTTTGGAAGATTGAAGTTCTTGAAGATTATAGCTATTGTTTCATTTACTTTATTTTCTTTTATGCCATTTATTAGTTTATTCTTGTTGTTCAATATGAATTCCATTACATCTATTTATTTCAATTGTTTTTATATTGATACTATAATGTTCTAAATCATCCTTGTGGGAAACATGATGAAGCCATAATTCAAACTAAAATGAACATTGTATTCATGTTATAGGAAATGTAGATATGCGGAATTTTCATATAAGAAGTCATGCTATGAATTGTATTTTGTAATTGAAATCAATGCATAGAAATGTAAATGACTCGAAAGAGAAATTTAGGTTTTATCAGGAATTCCTAAGTAAGATTTAATAATTCATGTGGAAGCAGCGTTATTGAATTTTATTAGAAATTGACCTAAGTGTTTCATGCAATATTTTTATTAAATTTTTCACTAAGGGATTAGGAGAAATTATTTTAAAGATATTAGGCAATCATATAATTTGGAAATTTATGATTGTGAATTAGAATCCTCATTTGATTTGAATTAGCGGGAGCTATTAAATTAAATTGAGGTAACATTGCTTTAAAACTTGATAAAGGATTAAGGTTTTGTTAATTTCTTGTGAAAATCCATATAGCTATGAGTTATTATAACATGAAGACAATATGATTAGTGGAATTAGGGTGGATTCTATTTCCCACCATCAATTCATCATTTTTCAAACACAATTCTCTTTTTGAGCATTTAGTATAATTCATTCAATTCTCATCAAACATCATTGCCTAAATAATAGTAGAAATTGATATAGGTTTATTACTTAATCAATCTTCGTGGTTCGACACTCTTCTCTCACTATATTAGTTGATCCGATCTGGTACACTTGCCGGTATTTATTCACGCTCATTTTATATCTCTTTTTGCGTGGATCACCAATCATAGAAAGTCTTATCTCCCATTGACTTTGGTAGTCTTCTAGCACTTGATATGGGTACTCTACTCATCTTGCGGTTGATGGTAAGGCGTAAAGTCTCCTCCTTAAGGAACTTTGGGGGAATAAGATTCGAACGTTGAACACTTCTTCAACGTGATTCTGATACAAGGTTCTGGAAGGAACGATCTTCCTCGACATCCTTTGAATACTCCATTATGAAATCCATTTCATTCCAAATATCTCCTAGGCCATAATCTTGGATGTTGCTTGAATCATTTCCTTCACCATCTACACTATCATAGACGCTTCTCTTGTCCATGGGCATCTTTGAACCTTGCATTTATCTAATTGTCTCTAATATCTTCTAACGAACTACTTGTAGGGTAACTCGCAGGATTTAATAGTTCTTAAAGGTTTTGTATCATCTTCTTTCTTCTCTTCTTTGTTGATATTTCCACCTATGGGTTCCTCATACTTTCTATTGGTTTTTATCCTCACTCACGCTTTCATCATACATGCACCAACCTTTCCCACACATCACATGCATACTAACATTTTCTTATCCATATACATACACACTTCACACACCACGTACGCACCTATACATATATACACACAACCATATTATGCACCAAATTGCACACACCGACAATTGCACATTATTATCCTCTTTTCTCCTTAAGTCCACATGCACACACACTACTAGTGCATACATACACACATACATACTCTTCCACTTCCCATATCCTTAACACACACATACACACATGCCCCACATATACTTCACACCACCAATACATACTTGCCCACATATTCAACACACATTACACACTTCCCATATCCATACTCATATACCCACACAATACATCATCTCATACACTTACTCACATACTCCATATATACCTTACACCATCAATATACACACCCACATACTTTGCACACACCACATTTGCCTTCCATACCCATACATACATATTCACACTCCACACATCGTCTCATACTCATACATACATATCTCGCATACATCATCCTCAACTTCTATACTTACACACACATACATCTCCTTACACCACATACTATTTTGCATACATACATACATACTTGCACATACCACTCATTCCTTATACATATATATATGCTACATACTCCACACACACTATACATATACACACACACTCCGCACATCCCACATCTTCCATACACATACATACCCTCCCGTTATATGGCATCCACACATACACACATAAACCTCATCTACCACACACTATCCATATGTATACACTCCCTCCACACACATCACATATCATCTTACACACACACATTCCGCATACATTACATAGCCATATACGCATGTGATCATACTCACATGCATTACACACACATGGTTCTTGATGGGTGTCGAATCCAACAAAAACAAAAACTTACTCCTAGAAAATTATATGATTTGTGTATAGTAGTGAGTAGGGTCGTATTCACAGGGATTGGTTAAATATATTTCTATTAAAAAGAGAATAGAAAGGAAAAGAAGAATGGGGGGTTTTGTTTGTGAATCAAAATAATATTGAAATCAGATAATAAAATTGAATATTGATAAAAGCCTAGCCAAAGGAATCAAGATAGTTTAATTCTAGGAATTGATCATCGATGCAAATATTTCCTATCCTTTATCCAAGATAAACTGGTTATGGTTATTAACAAGCTCTAATAACCTATCCCTCCTTACTTTCTTGATAATCAAAACAAGCTCTTTGATTATTTCTCTTATTGATTAGACAACCCTAAACAAGCTCTTAGGATTTAATCTATCAATAGCATTAAAAACAAGAGAGACTACTAATTCATGCCAATAGATTATAAGATAACCTATTTAAACAAGATCATATATCTCCATAACATGAATTCGACTATCTATTTTATAATCAAACATGTTATTGTGTCACCGAAACTAGAACTATCAAACAATTACGGATTTGACGTACTAGTTGACAATATATTATCTTGCTAATTGAGTAGAAGAGCTCTAATTCATACCAATCAACAAAGATAACATTGACAAAACTTCCAGAAGATATATAAATATCCGAAAACAAAGAATAGAATATAGGTAAATCAATTAGATCTCACAATTCGTGAAGAATTAAACTTCAATGATCCTTTGGCTAGAAAATTTGCTTAGCTACACATGTTCATCCTCAAAACGAAAATTAAAAGTGAAAACATGAAAAGTCTTTGTTGCTGGTTTCACTTGCTTTGCCTCTCCTTCTTCCTTCCCGTCCAAAAACTCTCTCCCCTGTCCTCTAGGGTTGGTTCTATTTATATTGTTAAAGGAATGGCAGAGGATCTTTAGCTAGCAAGATACGAATATATCTTTCCTTTTTCAAGTAAATCTCGAGAAGGGAATAATCGTCCGCCTGGCACGCCCACCAACACGGCCAGATTTAGAACCGTGCCTTCCTCTGTTGATAATTCACATATCATCATCCGTGTTCAGTGTATGCCACGGCTTCCACCATGGCCAGATCTCAAGACGTACCTTCCTCTGTTGATTCTTCAAGACAGATACACGGCCATGTACTTCAACCGTGTATCTTTCTGTTGATTCCAAACCAAGTACACGGCCGTGTACTTCAAATACACACCCATGTACTTTCCTCCGGCGGTGTAAATCCTTGTCTTTGATCCAAATTGTAGATGACTTCTCTAAATCACTTGAATTAACACTCTTGACTCCATTAAACCTGATTTATCACCATAATAAAATTAAGTACCATTTCCTTATGATTTCTATAAAATCAATAATAAATTAACACAATTCATACTATAAAGATTGAGTATAAAATGGCTCTATCAAATTCCCCCATACTTAAACTCTTGCTTGTCCTCAAGCAATTGAATCAAATCAATTGAGAAATCTGTCATAGATTATACGAAATTTCTTTTCATCATTTCAAGCATCTATTCTTTTATAATTCATGACTTGTAATTTTAATGTCTACTGCTCCAACCAAACTGGTTTCTTGTGATTAAATTACCATAGACAAAATTTAATAGCTAATCTAAACAAAACAAACTTTAATCCTCATGTTTAGCAAAAGAATTTTTATTCCAAAAGTAAATACTTAATCCACTAAGGAAAAACACCCAATTAAACTTCATTGGATATTAGCAAGTATATAATCCTTGCAACATAAAGTAAAAGCATATGGTATCTACTCTTTCCCTAGATTTTCTCCCTTTTTTATTATAAGTCTTATTTCATTTAATGAATTTTCACATTCATGTTCTTTTGATTTGATCAA
>JBBMOL010002595.1:0-22890 GCA_037954665.1 Laguncularia racemosa
TCCCAGGAAAGGGGAATGTTGTTCAAAAATAACCCCAAATTTACTTAGAAGCCTATAGATGCAAACTATGTTGGTTCTTTAGGGATAAAAGATCAACTACCGAGTATTGTACTTTTGTAGAGGTAACTCGGTAACATGGAGAAGCAAAAAAAGAATGTGGTAGCTAGATCTTTAGCCGAATTAGAGTTTAGGGCAATTGCTCAAGGATTATGTGAATTGCTTTTGTTGAAGATTATCCTAAATGATTTGAGAATCAAATGGGATGGTCCTATGAAGCTCTATTGTGACAAGAAGTCAGCCATCAATATTGCTCATAATCCTATACAACACGATAACAAAGCTTTATCGAAATTGATAGACATTTCATCAAGGAAAAATTGGAGGAAAGGTTTAGTGTGTATGTCCTATGTTCCAACAGGATGACAATTAGTAGATGTTCTAACAAAGGGGTTGAGTAGCTCAAGTTATCACAATTTTTTTTTTTGGATAGGAAGTTATCACAATCTTGTGTCCAAGCTGGGAATGGAAGACATCTATTCCTCAGCTTGAGGGGGACTATTGAAATAAATGAGTTGTAAATAATAGGAGAATTAATTATATTTGTTTATTTTTAAAAAGATATTTTTTATAATATCATATATTATAGGTTTTCTATGTATTGTAGTCTTTTCCTTTTCTATGTATGCAGTCTTTTCTTTTTTATCTCTTGTAATATTCTATATTATATCATATGCTGTAAAAAGAAGCGAAAGTGAGAAAAAATCTCTTCTTCATATTTTTACTTCATCTCCTTCATATTTTCTTCAACTTTCTAGTTGGACTCAATCCAAATTTGACCAGGTAAGGTTTTAGATTCTTGGTAGAAAAGACATTTCATGTTTCAACGAAGTGGTGGCACTTGTACGATGTGAGGAAAGTAAAAGAGGAGAAATTTGCTTGAACCACAGATCTTTGATAGTTCAGCAATGGTGGCAATTATGATATAGAAAAAAAGAAGAAAAACTTGGGGTAAGGAAAAATGGTCATGCAAAGACTCCAAACCATGATGAAATGTGGGGCATTTATTATAAGAAACCTCACCATAATCTTGAAAAATGCTGGAAATTTCGTGGAAAGCCCCATATCCGTGGTACGGTTGGAAAGGAGAAAAACCCAAAAGACGAGTAGACAAGCTAAACATTGCTGCGGGCACACCACAAAATGAGCCAAAAACACCACAAGAGTCAAGGGTGCTCTTAACCAAAAAGAGATCGAGAGGGTAAGATCTCTTATCAATAGTCTTGAGAGGCCATTAGGTGGTTGCCTTTTTCATATTTTGGTAAGTTTTCATATTCTAATAAATTTTTCCCTTTTCTTTTGGACTAAATGTCTCAAGTACAACCTTTTCCAAACTCTAGAATATGGACTCGAGAGCTACAGACCCTATGACTCATTCATCTCAATGTTTTTTTACTTACATTCCATGTCCAAGCATTAAGAAAATAGCTACCGCTAATGGTTCCTTAAAACTGTAGCAGGTTTAAGGGATGTTAAAATAAGTCCTCAATAGCTCTAAGAAATGTTCCCTTTTTGTCCCTAAATTGTCCACCATCTTATCTCCATAAAGAAACTCACTCCCAAAATTTATGCTGTAATGTGGTCTTTCATAATAATTTTTGTGTATTTCAATAGAAGGATTCAAGGAATTATATCAGAATCCATTGCATCCAATAAAGAAAAAATCCTGCTTTCTTTACTGTCAATTAGGACACCCATCCCTTAGGGTTGTTACGATTATGTTTCCTTCTTTGTTTACACATCTAGATGCTGAAGATTTTCATTGTGAGGTGTGTGAACATGCTAAACACAGCATGTGCTTTTTCCGATCAGGTTTAGATTACTTTTTATCGTATTCATAGTGATATTTGGGGAGTCATCCATTATTCTTAATGTCTCTGGGTAAGATGGTTTTTTCTTTCATTTATGCTATACTCATGTTACTTGGATTTTCCTACTTAAACATAAATATGATGTTAGTACCATACTCCCAAACTTTTGTTCCATGATAAAAAATCAATTTGGTATTAGTATCAAAAGGCTTAGGTGAGATAATGCCAAAGATTATTTTAACCAAACTCTTACTCCATACTTTCAAACAGAAGGAATAGTTCATGAACCATCTTGTGTGGTACTCCACAACAAAATAGAGTAGCACAAAGGAAAAATGGTCAACTCCGTGAAAAAACTCAAACTCTATTGTTAAAAGGGATATCCCTAAGGCTTTTTGGGGGGAAGCGTTTTTAACAGCCACTCACCTCATAAGCAGGTTAAATTTTCTAAAGTCTTAGATTTCAAAAGTCTTATGGAGTCTTTTCAACCTTCTATCTAGAACAAAAACACTTTAAACTCTCTAGTTCCCAAAATTTTTGGGTGTATCTCTTTTGTTCATGTTCATAGCCAACAGAGAAGAAAATTAGATCCAAGCGCACTAAAATGTGTCTTTGTGCGTTATTCTTCGACTCAAAAAGGGTATAAGTGTTTCACCCTCCATCAAAGAAATTCTACGTTCAATAGATATCACATTCAATGAACAAGATTCATATTTTCTTGATTCTTATCTTTAGGAGAGAATACAATTGAGGAAGATTAGGGAAAATTTTTTTACTGGGTTTGATTCCTGTGGGCTCAAACACTATACCACATGTCAAACACACACCCCCACCTAAATCTTCTGCCGACACGTTAAGTGAACTACAAGAAAAAGTTTTTTTGGGTTATCAGTTAGAATTTCATTAATATAAGATATAAACACTGTACATAAGGTTTAAAGACTCACAAGATACCTAAGTTTCCCATTAAAGCACCTTACACAAAAGAAATGGTGCTAGATTCAAAAACTTGGCTTTTACACCTCAAAAAAAGTCCTTAAAAGTATGAAACCAAAAAAGAATAGTACAATAAACATCATTAGTACTACGTATACCAATCCCAGCCTTTTCTCATTTTGTCCTTCCATACAAAGTAAATAACTAAGGGCCCCAAAAACCTTCCAAAAGACGGAAATTTGGGGCCCAACTTCATTGAACAACTCCTGTATGTTAGATGAGCTAGTTGGTAATTGTTGATTGAATAATCTGAGGTTGATTTGTCAAAAAAATTACTTCCTAAATTAGAGATTTCTGATTTATTATATTTCATTTTTTTTCTAGTTTAGCATTATTCTTGTTACCTTTTTAACCTAATTGTAAATCAAGATTTACTTTCTTTCTCCTAAAATCTTCATGGTTCAGAGCAAAAACTTTTCTTTTTTTTTTTTTTTTGGCATGGTCATAAAACCGTAGAACACTAAAAATAATATCCCAAAGGGTCTTTTTTTTTTCTCACTGCCCACTCTAGTAAGGACAAAAATGTCAAAACCAGCCTTCAATCTAAATCCAGTGGCCGTCAAACCAGCGCATGTGCCTCCAAAACGCCTTTTTGTACTCCGCCAGATTCTTCATGTGCTGGGGTGTGGCAGCGCGTAAACCGGCTTCACCTCCTCCAATCAACTTCCTCACCCTTGTCTATCTTTTTCTAGTTTAGCATTATTCTTGTTACCTTTGTAACCAAATTGTAAATCAAGATTTCTTTCTTTCTCCTAAAATCTTCATGGTATCAGAGCAAAAACTTTTCTTTTTTTTTTTTTTTTTGGCATGGTCATAAAACCGTAGAACACTAAAAAAATAATATCCAAAGGGTCTTTTTTTTTTCTCACTGCCCACTCTAGTAAGGACAAAATGAAAAAACCCGCCTTCAATCTAAACTCCAGTGGCCGTCAAACCATGCTGTGCCTCACACGCCTTTTTGTACTCCGCCAGATTCTTCATGTGCTGGTGTGTGGCAGCGCGTAACCGGCTTCACCTCCTCCAATCAACTTCCTCACCTTGTCTGTCTTTTTCCGGTTACCTTGCTGATCGATAGTCCCGTTTTACATCCTTAGCCTGTGTTTTTTCCACATTTTAGAGGTTTTTTTTGATAAGGCAAACAAGAAAAGAGTGGTGCTCAACTCTAATAACCCTCCTTGCAAATCAGTCCATAAAGCTTGATGGAACTAATTATCTTACATGGTCAAGGTCTTGTTTACTGTTCATAAAGCTAGAGAATGCAAGATTATCTTACTGGGGCTATCAAGAAACCAACAATCGATGATCCCTACCTAGAACCAAGGGGATTCCTAAAACTCTCTAGTTATGTCCTAGCTTATCAATTCTACGCAACCCTTAGATTTCCAAACATGTTTGTTGCTTGATATTGCAGTAAAAAGGGATGCGGGGGCTTTTACATATTCTTGAATTAGGATGATGCTTGATTTTTGAAATTCGGGTTTAAAGTGAATGGTATAAAGTGGGTGAGCTAACGATTTCAAAATTTTTTCCTGAATTGAGTGGTTTTATGGCAAGAACTAAACTATTACCAAGACTTCCAAGCAAATTGTACTAAAGATGCAGTCAAATTTCAGAAGTTAATTGAAAAAGAGCAAGTCTATGATTTTCTAGCCGAATTTTAAATAATGAATATGATCAAATCAGGATTCAAGTCCTCGGAAAGGCAACTTTTCCCACTCTTGAGGAGCTTTTTTCTATGTTAAACAGAAGACAGTCGAAGGAGTGCCATGCTTTATACTGACCAACTGAGAAACGGTTTAGCCGCCAGTGGTCCTCATGAGCAACTTAACTCTCACAATTTGGATAAAGATAATTGGCATTATGACTATTGTGGAAAGCCGTGGCATACCAAGGAGACATGTTGGAAGCTGCATAGTAGATCACTAGAGGTTGTGGAGAAAAGAGTGTCAATTCTTCCAAACCTCAAGCAAATTTGACAAAATATTAAAACTATCCTCAAAAACAAGTTTCTCTTTAACTTTGTCTTCTGATGACATCCATCATCTCAAGCGGCTTTGTCTCACATGGATTCTCTTCCTTAGGTGCAAAATCCAATTTTGTTTAATCAGGAAATAGACTTACCGCTAACCTTGATAGTGATCCCTGGATTATTGATTTATGGTGGACTAGATACATACAGGCTCCTCTAAAAAACTTCTTGACTATATTCCTTGTCAAAAATTGGAGACAGTTAGAATAGCAGATGGCCTGATATTTCTATATGTGGGGACAGTTCATTGTTTGTACTCCTAACATTAAGCTATCATCTGTTCTTCATATCTCTCGATTTCTTATTAATCTCTTATCTGTCAGCCTTATTACTAAAGCCTTAAATTGTAAAGTTGAGTTTTTTCCCGTATCATCATTTGTTTTAGGATCTTCAAATAGGGAAGATGAATTGGCAGTGGTAAATTGCATGATGGCTTATACATGTTAGAGGGATGTCTCAAGACTTTTCACATCAGGCTTGTTTTGGAGGAACTAAAGATATCAACCAAGAAATAATTCAGTGGCATAAACAGTTAGGGCATCCATTTTTTTTTTTTGTCTTAGCAAAAACATATCCTAGTTCGTTTTCAAGAATTCAACTTGATTCCCTAGTTTATGATGCTTGTGATTATGCTAAACATACCAGACAATCTTATACTTTGAGTAATAATAAAAGTACTATTCCTTTTACGCTTGTTCATTCTGATGTTTGGGGACCTACTCACATTGCCTCTTTGTCTGGTAGTCGTTGGTTTGTCACATTTATTGATTGTTGCACTAGAATGACATGGGTGTATTTGATTTAAGGCCAAAAATGATGTTTTTTCTTGTTTTCAATCTTTTTATAAGATGGTTTGTAACTAATTCGATGCAAAAATAAAAATTTTGAGAACCGATAATGGCATTGAATACATGGATAATCGTTTTAGTGCTTATTTGGAGTCACATGGCTTATCCATCAAACTAGTTGCCCCTATACTAGTGCACAAAATGGAGTGACCGAAAGGAAAAATAGACATTTGTTGGAAGTAGCTAGATCCCTTATGTTTACTATGAATCTCCCAAAACCTTTCTGGGGAGATGCTATTCTTACAACTGCTTATCTTATCAATAGAATGCCTCTCAAAACCCTCAACTTTAAGAGTACTCTGGAGCTTTTACAAGGGAAAGTTGCCTACACTATTCCTCCAAAGGTGTTTTGAGTGTGTTTGCTTTGTCCATACCAGGAATGTTGGGAAACTAGATCCAAGGGCCTTCGGTGTGTTTTTATTTGGTATTCTCTAAACGCATTCCATCTCAGAAGTGTTTTGTCAGTATGGATTGAACCTTACTTTAGCTCTACCCAATCACCTCTTCAGGGGGAGAGTATGGAAAAGGAAGAGGTGATTCTTGTTTTGTCTCTCTTGAGGACAATTATCCTAGAGAAGAATATGGGGAGACTATTGAGACTGATTGGGTGTTTGGATAGGCCTAATTTAAGAAGATATTCAAGAAGGGACAGACAAAAGACAAGACAGAAGAAGCCATGTGCAACTTACTTCCTGTCAAGAGTCATCCTCTTCCTCTGGTAAGTTATCTTTTGATGACTTGGATAAACCTATCTCCTAAAGAAATGTGTCAAGGCCTATACCAAACACCCTATATCTAACTTTGTTTCCCATGATTATTTGTCACCTAACCATAGAGCCTTTGCCTTGTCTATTTCTTCTGTATCTATTCACAAGATTGGAATGAACCTATCAGGATCCCAAGTGAAAAGGTGCAATGATTAAGGAAATGAAAGCTTTGGCAAAGAATGAGACTTGGGAGCTTGTTTTTTCTCCACCGTAAGAAGAAACTAGTTGGTTTCAAATGGGTATTTACTGTGAAACACAAGACAGATGGTTCAATAGAAAGATACAAAGCGAGATAGTAGCAAAAGGGTTCGCTCAAACTTATGAGTGGATTATCAGGAGACATTTCTCCAATAGCCAAGATAAACACAATTAGAATCTTGTTATCATGTGCACCAACCTTGATTGGGAATTACAAAGTTTGATGTAAAGAATGCATTCCTTCATGGAGACCTAGAGGAGGATATGTTTATGGAGATTACACCTGGATTTGAGGATGAGAAGACACAAGGAAAGGTGTGCAAACTAAAAAAGGCTTTGTATGGCTTGAAGCAGTCTCCTCGGGCATGGTTTGATAGATTCAGTAAAGCTATGATCTCCTTTTAATATCAACAAGCAATGCTATCATACTCTATTTATCAGACATAACAAGGGTAAGATTACTCCTCATTGTATATGTTGATGATATAGTGGTTACAAGAGACGATAAGGATGAGATAGCTCGTTTAAAGGAACTCCTAGCTCAAGAATTTAAGATTAAAGATTTAGGAAAATTACAAATTTTTCCTTGGGATTAAAGTTTGCCAGATCAAAAAGGGGAATCTTTATTCCCAAAGGAAATATATCCTAAATTTTTTTAAAGAAAACTGGTAATGTTGATTGTAAACTAGCTGAATCTCCTATAAAAAATTAATCATAACTAAAACCTAAGACCAGTGATTCCGTTGATATGGGGAGATATCAGAGACTCGGGGGAATAATGATTTATCCCCTCACACACTAGACTAGATGTAGCGTATGCTGTCAACTTAGTAAGTTTAGTTTATGCATGATTCATGTAAGCCTCACATGGATGCAGTCTTTCACATTTTGAGGTATCTAAAGTCTGCTCCAAGAAAAGGTCACTCTTCTCTAAAAATGGTCATCTTTAAGTAGAAGCCTTCACAGAGAAAATTAGGTTGGATCACTAGATGATAAGAGATCTACTTCAGGTTTCTGCACTTTTGTAGGAGGAAACCTTTTCACTTGGAAAAGTAAGAAGAAATAGTGTAATTGCTCGATCAAGTACTGAAGCAGACTATAGAGCCATGGCTCAAGGTGTTTGCGAGATCATATGGTGAAGAAGATACTAGAAAAACTAAATTATTAGGAAAGGATAAGTTATCCTTATATTGTGATAACAAGGTTGCCATGAGCATAGCCCAGAACTTGTACAACATGATCGAACAAAACATATAGAGATGAACTGGCACTTCATTAAAAAAAAGGTGACTGAGGGTGTCTTGAGGTTACTCTACATAACATATGAGGAGCAACAATTTGGTGTATTCACTAAAGCTCTTAGAAACAGGATATATCATACGTTAGTTTGCAAATTGGGCATGTGTGACATCTATACAAAAACTGGGGGGAAGTTTTGACTGAATAATTTGAGGTTGATTTTCAGAAGATTACTTTCTAAATTAGAGATTTCTGATTTATTGTATTTTATTTTTTTCCTAGTTTAGCTTATTCTTGTGTAAAAAATACTTTTGTAACCAAATTTGGGAAAATCAAGATTTTGAGAAATAGAGTATTTTCTTTCTCCTAAATCTTCTGTAACCTACCCCTTTAATAGGAAAGTATCCTCTTTTTTGCTCCAGATGCACACAAAAGGACATTTTAGGACAGATAGTTATGCATTTCTTCCCATTCTAGCAAAGTAACAGCAATTCTGGTTTCGCCAAGCCACACTACATCAACTTGTCATGGGTATAGAGTTTTGTTAAGCTACCAACCATAGAATGAAAGCATGCTTTGGTACTAGTCCTTTAGCCCAAACAAAATCCATCCCTAGCACCCTAGCCTCATGCGGTCTGATGATTTTATAAGCTTCCTTGATAATTGTTATAATTTGTATATTAATGTATAATATCCTACATTAATGTGTATTATTAACTAGCTATTATTAGAGGATCTCATTTCCCAAAATAGATAGATAAATCCTGTATATATAGACATCAATTCCTATATGAAAAGCAATGTAATAGATTAGATTTTCTTTCAAATTACATATGATTGAAGAGATGACTGCCTTAGATACTAATGGCACTTGGGGTCTTTGTGAATTTGACCGTAGACAAGAAGGGGATTGGTTGTAAATGGGTGTTTTCTGTTAAGGTTAATCCTGACGGCTCAGTAGTGGCTAAAACTCGTCTTGTCGTAAAGGTTATGCTCAAACTTATGGTGTTGATTACTCTAACACATTCTCCCCTGTGGCTAAGATGACTGCTGTTTCAAATTATTTATCTCTTTAGCTGCTACTAATCATTGGCCGCTCTTCCAGTTAGACATTAAGAACGCTTTCTTACATGGCGTTTTGCAGGAAGAAGTATACATGGAGCAACCACCTGGGTTTGTTACTCAGGGGAGTCGGGTAAAGTCTGTCATCTTCGGAAACCCTTATACGGACTAAAAACAGAGCCCTCGGCTTGGTTGGGAAATTCAGTCAGGTTTTTTGAGACATTTGGTCTTAGCAAGAGTAGATTGGATCACTCGGTATTCTTTAATTGTTCTGACTCGGGTATGATTCTTCTTATTGTATTGTTGATGACATTATCATTACAGGAAGTGACAGTGTGGAATTCATCGTTGAAGTCATTTCTTCCACACAGTTTCATACCAAGGATTTTGGGATTATTGAAATATTTCTTGGGGATTGGGATTGACAAGGAGTAAAAAAGGCATTTTCCTCTCTCAACGGAAATATGTGCTTGACTTATTAACAGAGACGGGCAAATTAGGTGCTAAGCCGTGTAGCACACCCCTGCTCCCTAATATGCAGCTAACTAAGAGGGTGAGTTATTTAGGGTTCAGAGAGGTAAAAGACGTTTAGTTGGGAAATTAAATTATCTCACAGTGACTCGTCCCGATATTGCTTATCCTGTAAGTGTGGTAGTCAGTTTAATTCATCTCCTACTGTTGCATCATTGGGCCCGCTTTGGAGCAAATTCTGTGTTTTCCTGAAAAGGTTTCCCTAGGATGTAAGTTTAGTTTATGTAGTCAGGGACAATAATCATATTGAGTGTTTCTCAGATGCAGATTGGGGAGGATCCAAAATAGACAGAAGATCCACCACTGGATATTGTGTATTTGTGGGGGGAAACCTGGTCTCTTGGAAAAGCAAGAAACAACATGTTGTGTCTCGCTCCAGTGCAGAGTCGGAATATAGGGCTATGGCCCCACTCGGGGATGTGAGATAATGTGGATTTATCACTCTTACTTGAAGTGGCTTAAGGGGCCAATACCTGCACAATTGTGGTGGGGATAATCAGGCAGCTATTCATATTGCATCTAATCCCGTGTCTCATGAACGAAAGAAACACATTGAGATTGACTGTCAAATTTTTTCGAGAAAGATACAACAAAACTTGGTCTCTACAAAGCATGTTAAGACCGGAGAAACAGTTGGCAGATATCTTTACTAAAGCATTAAATGGGGTTAAGTCAGTTATATTTGTAACAAGTTGGGCATGATCAACATCTATCCTCCAACTTGGGGGGGAGTGTTATAATATGTATATTAATGTATAATATCCTACATTAATGTGTATTATTAAACTAGTTATTATTAGAGAATCTCATTTCCAAAAAATAGATAGATAAATTCCTGTATATATAGACATCATTCCTATATGAAAAAGAAAATGTAATAAGATTAGATTTTCTTTAAAATTTTACAATAATTAACTTCTTTGTTGGTGTTCCTTCTAGATCAACCTATTTCCCCTATTCACATTAGGCAGCATACATTGTACTTCTCTTCTTATGGTGTCCCATATATCTCCTTCTGGCTAGTCCCAGCCATTCTCTCTAACAATACAACAGAGACATGCTTCTTTTGAAAGGCTAGATGATTATATTGCTCATTCACCAAGCCAAGAAGCTAAGGCACCTTTGGGATGCCACTTATAATACCATAAGAAAATTGCATTTCCATTTCCTACTTGTCATTTAAGAAGACTTTGGGCAAAAGGATGTAGTCGCAAAATCTTCGCCATGACTAAGATGCCATTGTTGGTATTTTCATGAATCAGAAAATTTTCTCTTCTATCAGCTCTGAATAAGCCTAGCTTGGCCACAATGCCTCCTTCATACCAGCCACAAGATGCTAGACATGCTTTAATTATGCCAACTTATTTAAAGTAACCAAATCCATAATGCCTAAAGCCCTCTCCACTCTTGCTTGCAAATAGAGTTCCAATCTACCTTCGCCCTTGCTCTTGATTCATTGTTCCCATTCCACAGAAGCCTATTCATCTTCATAGATAATATCCTTAAGATGCTCTTAAGTAAAATGAAAATGGAAGACCAATATACCATAGATAAGAAAGGGATAACACTTTTAACTGATTGGAACCAACCTAAATAAGAGAGGAATTTGCAAGTCCAATTGTTGATACGCTTGGTGAATCACTCTACCAAGAATTGGCAAGTTGTTTTATTCGGTCTTCATGAAGATAGGGGAACTCCCAAGTATTTAATTGGCCACACTCCTTCCTCAAACACTAGGCATTGTAGAATTTCTGCCCTTGTTCCTCTGTCACCACACATAAAAATTGAGCTTTTACTTTTGCTAGCCTTTAGACCTAACACAAAGTAGAAATCATCAAGTGCCTCCTTATTAATCTAAACTAAAGAAAAGTTGCCTCTTGAAAATATAAGGACATCATCCGTAAATCTTTTGCATCTCCAATGATAAAGAAATCCCTCCTTCCTAGCAATTTCCCTTATTATGCATGAAAAAGTTCCATGACCAAAACAAAGATATATAGAGAGATGGGGTCACCTTCCCTTTAGACTACATGAACTAGAAAAAACTTCCAATTCTCCATTTAAGTTTATGGAGAATTTAGGTATTCAAACCCCATTGCATGACCCAAATTCCATTGTTCTCAATAGTTGATCAATGAAAACACCATTGAACATGGCGATACGCTTTCATTATGTCTCCCTTTATCACACATCTAGCACTGGGTTTTTTTGCTTGTAGTAGCCACGCAACAGCCCTTAGGTGATAAAGATAATTATCAATAATTCGTCGCCCTTTTATAAAGTCCGTTTGCTCTTTACCTACCAAGTAAGGAAACACTAATTTTAAACCCTTTTCTACCAGAATTTTGGAGATTCACTTGTATAGTGTGTTGCAACACAATACAGGCCGATAATCCAATAAGGTTGAGGGGTTTTCTTTTTTGGGGCACCGTTGAAAATCTTCCAAAGTTAGTATGTAGATAAAAAAGGAAAGCATATGGTAATTGAACAGCCATATAATCTTGATATTATACCCGAAGAATCAAATCTTATTGGATGTAATGTGATATATTTTTATTCTTTATTTAGTCCTCTTAGATTAAGGAAAGATAGGCTTTTACACTAATTTATATATATACAATACTTGTATCACTTTCAGAATAAGAGAAAATAAAGAATTTCAAATCTCTTCATGGTTCAGACCCTTTCCCTCCTTCTATTTTTTTTATTCTGCCGTGACCTACTTTCTGCTTGACGTATCTCTCATTTCGACCAGTTTTTTTTTCCTGCCGTGATCCATCTGATCGTGCTTCTATCGGAGCCTTTCACGTGTTGACGTTTTTTCTATCATTCCCTTCTCAACCATAGCTAGGAATCCGACAGCATCACACTCTAGTATCACGACTTTCTCCTTCAACCAATTGGTCAATCCTCCATCCCCTAGAATTATTGAATCTGTCTTCACCGGGAAAATGATGAACGAAGAGGACGCTTCCTCATCCGAAGTCACGTCACCCCAGCCCCTATTAAAACCAGCCATGGAGGAACTGAAAATGCATCTCTTTCATCACTGGACACAAACTCAATGGTCACAACTTTCCTAATGGTCCAATCTGTGATGATTGTTCATCTGTGGAAGAGGAAAAGAGAATATCTCACTGGAGAAGGGTGTCATTCCAGAGAAAATGATCCACAATTCAAGACATGGAACACTGAGAATCACTTAGTGATGTCTTGGTTGATAAACTCCATGAATAATGAGATAGGTGAAAATTTTTTCTCCTATATAAGACAGAAAAGGGAAATGTGGGATGCAGTTAGGGAGACATTTTCCAGTTTCTGAAACACCTCAGAACTTTTTGAGGTTGAAGCCAAGCTGCATGATCTTCGACAAGGAGAGCTTACGGTTACTCAATATTTCAATACCCTTACTCGCTAGTGGCATATCTTGACTTGTTTGAAGTCCACACGTGGAAGTGCCCCGAAGACACAGCTTTATACAAAAAGATAGTAGAACAAAAACGAACTTTCAAATTCCTTTTGGTCTCAACAAAAATCTGGATGAAGTCAGGGGCAGAATTTATGGGAAAACCAAGCCTTTTCCTGAATCCAGAAGCCTTTTCTGAAGTTAGACGTGAAGAAAGCAGAAGGAAGGTTATGATGGGATCACAAAATTCCACTCCAACCTTTGAAGGTTCTGCCCTTGCAACACGAGGACCACCACGAACAACAATGACAACCGGCAAGGAAAGGGAGACCTTGGTGTGATCACTATCGTAAACCTGGCCATCTTAGGGAAACCTGCTGGAAAACCCATGGGAAACCGGCTGATTGGAAGGCATCACGGCAACCAAATGCTAACATTGCAGCATATCCTCAGATGAAAACACAATTTCAACCTCAAAGGGTTTAAGTCCTTCACCAAAGAGCAATTGGAAGTTCTGCAGAAACTTTTCAATCAAAAAACGGTCTCGCAGCCTCAACCCAAAACACTTCTGGGTCTGGAACCAGCTTGTTAGCACAGCAAGGTAATCCTCGTTGGCTCTTATGGTTGACAAATGGCACAAAAAAACCTGGATTGTTGATTCTGGAGCTTCAGATCACATGACAGGAGATGCAACAACATTTTACAAGTACAGTCCATCCAATAGCAACTCCACAGTCCGAATAGCTGATGGTTCACTATCAAAAGTTGAGGGAATTGGTTCAGTCAGTTAATAAGAATTCTGATTTTAAAATTTCTATTCTCCATTTTCCCTAGTTTGGATTGTAATTACTTTCCATTAGTAAATTGACTCGTGATCTAAATTGCAAAATAAGTTTTTCCCAAACTTATGTGGGGTTTCAGGAATTGGATTCGGGGAAGACGATTGGCAGTGCTGAGATGTGTTCGGGATTTATCTCCTCAAAGACCATTCTCCTCAAAATACACAAACTCAACCCAAAGTGGCGCTCTGTTACAAGTCAGTCTGTTTTCAATTCCCATGTCAATAAAGAGAGTGAAATTATGCTGTGTCACTATCGACTTGGGCATCCTAATTTTGTGTTTTTTAAGAAGCTTTTCCCTTCAATGTTATCAATAAAAATCCAAAACATTTTCAATGTGAAATTTGCCAGTATTCCAAACACACTCGTAATACTTATCCTAGTTGCTTGTAAAAACCATTCGTCCATTTACTATGATTCTTTGGCGATGTATGGGGCCCCTCAAGGGTGAAAAATATAACAGGAAACTCGTTGGTTTGTATCATTTGTTGATGATCATACTAGGTTGACTTGGATATTCCTCTTGAAAGAAAAATCAGAAATATGTCAACTTTTAAAAAATTTAAAACTCTATGATTATAAACAAAATTTCTAGACCAAGATTAAAGTTTTTAAAAAAGATAATGCCAAAGAATACTTCAAATTGTTCTAGGTTCTTATTCCTAGAACAAGGCATAGTTCACATAAGTTCCTGTGTTGATACCCCCCAACAAAACGGGGGTGGGGAAAGAAAAAACAGACATTTACTTGAGGTGGCTCGATCTCTCATGTTTTCCACACATGTTCCAAAATTCTTTGGGGAGAAGCCGTCCTTACTTGCATATCTCATCAATAGAATGCCATCCAGAGTTCTGAAATTTCAAACTCCCCATCAAGTCCTCCTTCAACACTTCCCACATACCAAAATCATCACATCACTAGAAACCAAAAGTTTTTTGGGTGCTTAGCATTTGTTCATATACAGCCACAAAACGCAGCAAGTTGGGACCCAAAATCCATCAAGTGTATTTTTCTTAGGTATTCCTCAAAACAAAAAGGCTACAAATGTTATTCCTCCAACACCCGCAAATTCTACAACTCAATGGATGTGACATTCTTTGAACATCAATCATATTACCCCAAAACTGAAATTCAGGGGGGGGGACTTGGGGGAATATCAGTTTTGGGGAAAACCTGATCCCAGTCATCCAATCAACCTCTTGATCCTCCATCACTGCAGCCCTCTATCGATTTCGTTTCAACCTGATCCAGTCACTCATCCTCTCACACTTGATACACCGCAAAAAGTCCACCACCACAAACTCCAGTGTCATCATTCCCAACCAACCCAAATCACCACATAAAGAACTTCGTGTCTATGTTAAGAGAAGAGGCCTATTACAGGGATGGAACTCTCAACACCTTCACACTTGCCCAAGAGCCTAAACCCAAAGTCCAAAGTCCACTTCTAGGATTAAAAGTATCACTGACAACTGTGATATGCCAATTGCTCTGAGAAATGGTGTAAGGACTTGTACACAACATCCTATTCAAAAATTTGTCTCATATGGTAAATTATCTACTTCCTATCAGGCATTTGTTCGACTCTTGACAAAGTGCAGGTACCAACTCCATTGGGAAAAGCCTTAACAATTTCAGAATGGAAAAAGGCAGTCTATGAAGAGATCAGGCTTTGGAGAAGAATGGCAATGGGTGATCACAAAACTTCCTCGGGAAAAAGGGCTGTGGGTTGTAAGTGGATCTTTACAGTTAAACTTCAAGCTGATGGCAAAATTGAGAGATTAAGGCACGTCTTTTTGCTAAGGGTTTTACTCGTCCTATGGAATTGATTACCAAGAAACATTCACTCGATGGCCAAATTAAATTTACTATCGAATTTCTTCTCTCTCTTGCAGCAAAACCTAGACTGGCCATTACACCAACTGGACGTAAAGAATGCTTTTCTAAACGGTGATCGGGAAGAAGAAGTTTACTGGAAATACCCCGAGGTTGGAAACTTCATCCAACAGCAACCAAGTGTGAAAACTTGAAAATCTCTATAGGGGTCAAGCAATCTCCTCGTGCTTGGTTTGACAGATTTGCAAAAAACAATTACAAAGCATGGAAAACACCCAATGTCAAGCCAAATCACACTCTATTTGTAAAATTCTCTCCAGAAAAGAAAGATAGCCATACTAATTGTGTATGTGGATGATATCGTTCTGATAGGTGACTATGAAGAAGAATACCAAGATTGAAGGGACTCCTAGCCAAGGAATTTGAAATTAAAAGAACTTGGTGATCTTAATACTTTCTGGGAATGGAAATAGCACGGTCCAAGAAAGGAATATTTGTCTCTCACATAAGTATGCCCTTTAGACTTACTAAAGGAGACGGGCATGCCTGGATGAAAACCCTGCTAACACTCCAATGGATCCAACCAGGAAGCTAGGAGCTGAGAAAGACAGTACACCAGTCGACGGGGGAGATATCAGAGACTTGTGGAGTCTAATCTACCTCTCACATACACACCAGACATTGGTTTTTCTATTAGTGTTGTGAGTCAGTTCATGCACAACCCAACAGAAGAACATATGGGAGCAGTAAACAGGATTTTTGAGATATCTCAAGATGACACCAGGAAGAGGCTTGTTATACAAGAAGGATAAAAGCCGTGAAGTTGAAATCTTCTCAGATGCAGACTGGGCGGGAGATATTTCAGACAGAAGATCTACATCAGGATATTTGCTCCTATTTTTGGGGGAAAACCTTGTGACTTGGAGAAGTAAGAAGCAATTGTAGTCTTAAGAAGCAGTGCAGAAGCTGAATTTAGAGCACTTGCTTTTTGGTATCTGTGAGGGCATATGGATACAGAGACTTCTTAGTGAACTCAAAGTACAAAGTGAAGGGTCTATGAAGCTGTTTTGTGATAACCAAGCTACCATTAGTATTGCAAAGAATCCAGTGCCCCATGACAGGACAAAGCACATCGAAATTGATCGGCACTTCAATCTCAGAAAAGATTGAGAAAGGAATTATACAATAATGTATACTCCTACAAAGTCGCAAGCAGCGATATTCTCACCAAAGCTTTTCCCAAAAGGGACTAACTTTGAAGAATTGAGTCACAAGTTGTGTTTGTACAACATTTACAACTCAGCTTGAGGGGAGTGTTAAAAATCTTCCAAAGTTAGTATGTAGATAAATAAAGAAAGCATATGGTAATTGACAGCCATATAATCTTGATATTTATAGCAGAAGAATCAAAAACTTATGGGATGTAATGTGATATATTTTTTATTCTTTATTTAGTCCTCTTAGATTTAAAGGAAAGATAGGCTGTACACTAGTATATATATACAATACTTGTATCACTTTTAGAATAAGAGAAAATAAAGAATTTCAAATCTCTTCAGGCACTAAGGAAATGTGAAGAATGTAGGAGGAAGAGATTAGTTTTTTATTCCTGTTCTTGCTTTTCTTTTTACATAGACATAGTTTTATATATACACTTACAAAATGCTATATTAGGAAAGAAAATAAACTCTCCTATCTAATATTTATTCTGTAATAAAATCTCCTAGCTAGCACAATAATATTACATATATTCAACACTCCCCCTCAAGTTGGAGCATAGATATCACACATGCCCAACTTGCAAACTAAAGTATGATAGGTCCTTGACACAACCCCTTTTGTAAATACATCAGCCAGTTGCTTATCAGATGTCACATGATGTAAGCTCAAAGATTACCCTCAGTCAAATTTTTCTTTGATGAAGTGTTTGATCAATTTCTATATGCTTGGTTCGATCATGTTGAATGGATTTTGTGCTATTTTTGATAGTAGCTTTATTGTCACTTACAAGGATGGTGCTTCTTTATCTGGGCAGATTTTAAATTTTTCCAATATCTTCTGTAACCATAAAAAGCTCACAAAACCCCTTGAGCCATTTGCTCTATATTCTGCTTCAGCACTTGATTTGAGCAAAAATACACTTTGTTTTTCCCCCCATGTTACAAGGTTTCCTCCACAAGTGTGCAATAACCGTAGTGGGACCTTCTATCACTTAGAGATCCAGCCCAATCTGCATCTGTAAAGCATTCTATTGAAGGTGACCATGCTTAGCGAACAGCAGTCCTTTTCCAGGAGCCCGACTTCGATATCTCAAGATGCGAAATACTGCTTGCATGTGTGATTCTCGTGGATCATGCATAAACTGACTCACTAGACTGACTACTATGCAATGTCCGGTCTAGTATGCGAGAGATATATCAGTCTTCCTACTAAACTCTGGTATCTCCCTAAATCAACTGAATCACCAACTCCAGCTGCAGCTTGTGGGTTGTTTTCAATGGAGATTCTGCTGGTTTTACACCCCATCATGCCAAATTTCTTCCCGAGATCCAAATATATTTTCTCTGAGAAATGAAGATACCTCTCTTTGATCTAGGCAACTTCAATTTCTAGGAAATATTGTAGTTTCCCTAGATCCTTGATTTCAATTCCTGAGCAAAAGTTTCTTCAGTCGAGCCCTCCCTCTTTATCATCTCCTGTCATCACTATATCATCAACATAAACTATGAGAATAGTAATTTTACTCTCATTATGTTTAATAAAAGCGTATGATCCGCATTACTCTGTTGATAGCCCAAAAGGGGATCATGGCTTTGCTGAACATGTCGAACCATGCTCTAGGAGATTGCTTTTAATCCATTTCAAGGCCTTTTCAGTCTGCATACTTTTTTCCCTGTGTTGTTTCATTATCAAATCCATGAGGGTCTCCATAAACACTTCTTCTTCTAAATCTCCATGTAGAAAGGCATTTTTAACATCAAATTGCTTTTAAATCCCAGTGAAGGTTGGCTGCACATGATAACAGGACTCTGATCGTGTTCATTTTAGCTACTGAGCAAAAAATCTCCTGGTAGTCCACTTCATAGGTTTGAGTGAATCCTTTAGCTACCAAACTTGCTTTGAATCTGTCAACTGATCCATAGTCTGTGTTTTATAGTGAACACCATTTTCGCCTACCAGTTTCTTTCCCGGTGGGAGGCGACAAGCTCCCAAGTCTCATTCTTAGTCAAGGCTTTCATTTCTTCAATCTTTTCTCTCTTCCATTTTGGATCGTTGAGTGCTTCCTTCCAATCCTGTGGATTTGCACAGACGAAAAAGGACAAGGAAAAAGCTTATAGGAGGGAGACAAAGAATCATAGGAAACAAAATTAGAAATCGGATGTTTAGTACAGGCCCTGACACCTTTCCTTTGAGAAATAGGTTTATCTAAATCATCAAAAGACAACTCACCAGAAGAGGAGGATTCTTGGCAGCAGAGAGTAGGTTGCACAATGGCTTCTTCTGTCTTTTTCTTTGTTTTCCCCGAGTACCTCTTCAAATCAGGTTTGTCTAGACACCCAATTTTCTCCCCTGGATAATAGTCTCCTTCTGACCATCATTTTCTCTTGGGGTAAAATCAGTAAAGAGTCACAGAACTAGGTATCATCTCTTCCTTTTCTTATTCTCCCCTGAAGAGATGACTGGGGTTTTGGGTTGAAGTAGGGTTCAGTCTCTCTGAAAGTAACATCCATACTTTCAAAAAACTTCCGGATTGAGGGTGATAGCATTTTGTAAAACCCTTTTGTGTTGGTGAATACCCAATAAAACACACCTAAGGGCTCGTGGATCTAGTTTTTTCCCGCATCCCTATATGAACAAAACAAACGCATCCAAATACCTTTGAGGAACAATGTACGCATTTTGTCCTTTTAAGGTTTTAAAGGACTCCGATAGTCAAGAACCCTAAGAGGCATTCGATTGATAAATTTTGCAGCAATTAAATTGCATCCCCCCAGTAAGGCTTAGGAAGATTCATGGTAAACATAAGCGACCCCAGCAACTTCCAAAAGATGCCTGTTCTTCCTTTCAGCTACCCCCTTCTGTGCACTTGTATATGGACAACTAGTCTGATGAATTATCCATGAGATTCAAATAAGAACAAATCTGCTATTGATGTATTCAGTGCCATTAATCAGTCCTAAGAATCTTTATTTTTGCATCAAATTGAGTGCAAACTATCTTATGAAAAAGACTGAAAACAGGAAAACACATCACTTTTAGCCTTAAGTAGATATACCCAAGTATCCTGGTGCAACAATCAATAAAAGTGACAAACCCTCGACTACCAAACCCAAAAAAGTAGTTTGAGTAGGGCCCCAAACATCAGAGTGAATAGTCATAAAAGGAGACTTGCTTTTATTATTACTCAAAGGATAAGAGTTTCGAGAATGTTTTGCATATTCGCAAACATCACAAAATAAAGAATCAAACTGAGTCTTTGAAAACAAACTAGGAAATAATGTGCGTAACACTAAAAAAGAGGGATGGCCCAAACGCCTGTGCCACTGCAATACTTCCTGATTTAAAATCCTTATTTCCCCAAAAAGGCCTGCTGAAGACTAGAACCTTGACCTCCATCCAACAGATATAAGCCATCGTGCAATCTACCCCCTGCCAATCCTCTTCCTGTTTGAAGATCCTGAAAGACACAATGATCAGGGGAAAAACTCAATTTTTCAATTGAGATTTTTTGTAAGTGCACTGACAGAATAAGAGATTGACAGGAAATTGAGGGACATGAAGTACAGAGGATAGTTCGATATGAGGAGTACAAAAAACAAAAAAACCTGTTCCAGATATTGGGGGGAAAGAACCATCGGGAATTCGGACATTATCTCTTTTTAAACACGGTGAGTATTCAACAAGGTTTTTTTAGGAGCCGGTCATGTGTCTATTCGCACCAGAATCAATAATCCAACAATTAGTATCAAGGGTAGCAGAAAAAGCATTTTCTGATTGCAAAAATTGGATTTGGGCACTGGAAGAAGATTCTTGATGAGACAAAAGACGCTTGAGATGCTGAATCTCATCAGGAGAGAAAAAAACCAGAGTGAGTATCTCAGGAGTTGACTCCATAGCTTCAGATAAATTGGCCCGAGTAGAGTTAACCCGTTTACCGCCACGACCTCTTATTGGACGTCCATGTAACTTTCCAGCAAGTCTCTTTAGTATGTCGTGGTTTCCCACAATAATCACATCGTAAATGATCTTTAGAGAACTAGTGTTTTCAGCTGCTCAGATGAATCACTGGCAGCTACCAAACCAGACTTCTCAACCTGCGGGATATAGAGCATGGCAATGGCCTGCTTTCTTCCTGTTGAACCATAGGAATATGCCTCTCAAGAGAAGGAAAAAGGTGTCTTACCGAGAACATGAACTCTGATCTGATCAAATTCATTGTTTTAACCCAGCCAAAAAATCATACACCCTTTCTTTTGCAAATAATTTCAGGAACTTTACTGCATCTCCAGTAAAAATCTGCTGAAAATCTTGATAATAGTCAAGTTTTTGCCACAAACCAAATTTAACTCAGAAAAATACTGGGAAATTGTCAATTCTCCTTGCTCAACCCATGGACCTTGTTCCGAATCTCATAAATCTGAGCATCAATTTCCCACCGGTGAATAGGTGAGGGTTACAACATTCCATATCTTTGCTGCGTGTAAGCAATAAGTATGTTCTTGAAATATGGGGTTGCATGGAATTGATAAGCTAGGCCATTACCAAGGAATTTTCAGAATCCCATTGATGGAATAATGGATCGTTTGCTACTGTTTAACTTTAAACCGGTAATATAATCTTTCATTCCCCTAGCTTTGATAAACAATAAACAAGACCGTGACCAAGCAGGTAATTGTTCCCATCAAGCTTGACAAGGCTGATTTGCAGTGACGGATTATCAGTACTAATTCCCGCAATTCTCTTTTCAGTTTCCATAATGTAAACAGTTAACCCAAGCAATTAAGATAACAGACTTAAAATTGCAAACTGTACCCGTAAACTTTAAACTCGTACCCGTACACAAACTGGGAAACCCCGTATGAAATAACACAGGGAAGTAATGAGCGCAACCTAAAGCAAAAACACTTGGACGCAACCTAAAAAGAAACGAAATCACCCGGAAAGCAGTTGGAGGGGGTGGAAAAGAAGGGTGAGCAAGACAGCGGAAAGCCACGAAAAAGGTGGTCGGAACAGTTCGCACGCGCCTCACGCGCCGACGGCCGGCGAAGCTTCAGGTGGCGCGTGTGAGTCACACGCGCGGTTTCTGGTGGTCGGGGGAAGAAGGGGTTGGTCGGAAAAGGGAGGCGCTCCTCTTGGGATGGGTGGTGTCGACTACTTTTGAAGAAAAAAAAACCCCTTACATGGCGTTCTAGGGTTTCAAAAACAAACCGCGCCAGAAAAAGAAAAAAAAAAAAAATTTTAACCTAAAAAATGGTTTTAGGCTCTGATACCATGAAGAATGTAGGAGGAAAGAGATTAGTTTTTTATTCCTCTTCTTGCTTTTCTTTTTACATAGACATGTGTATATATACAAATTACAAGAATGCTATATTAGGAAAGAAAATAAACTCTCCCATCTAATATTTAATTCTGTAATCTAATATTTAATTCTGTAATAAAATCTCCTAGCTAGCACAATAATATTACATATATGTCAACAAAATTGCCCATGGAATTAATGGACTTAAGAAGTTGTCCTGACCTAAAAAAATCCTTCACCGCTTCACAAATCCTTGTCAATAACATCCAAGAGCTTTTGAAGAAATTTACATTATACACATCTAGACCCAGAGCTTCATCTTGGGCCAAACAGAAAAAAAGTAGACTTTACTTCTTCATCCTGACAGGTTTCACAAAACTGTCCCATTCTGTTCTTTAACCTTTTAATCACCAGCTTTTCCAACCAATGGTAGAGGTGAGTTGGAGGTTGTGGCTCCTTCAAAAGCTCTTGAAAGAAACTTGTTGCTAAAAACTTTCAACCCACTCTAGTCGAAATCTAATTCCCGGTGCCTCTTTATGATATTTTTGCTGCAAAGCATGGTGGAAAAAATAAGTGTTTCAGTCTCCCAATTTAACACTTAACCTTAGCCTTTTGCTTTAGAAATGATTCTTCAACGAACTAAATTTAAAAAAGAAATTTTCGTAAAGTTGTTTTTTCTTCCTGAAAATTCTTGCTGTGGATTTAAATGGTTAAACACTTGGCATCCAAAAGGGCAGTTTTGCTCCTTGGG
>JBBMOL010002596.1:0-22889 GCA_037954665.1 Laguncularia racemosa
GGACTAAAGGCAAATTCACCTCTATCCTTGTCAGTGAGAGGACGGGGCCGATCTTTTGCTGGATGAAGGCCTACTCCTCTAGGTTGTACAAGGTGAACCAATGGTCCAGTACCAATTTTGGGTCCAAAGGTTTGTACACCCGAATTTCTTTACGAAGGAGACGGTCGACTGCACTGCCAGCCATCTATTATAATAAGAAACAACCTAATTACAAACAGAACTATGAAAATGTTACAAGGAAATAGTCCCGAACTCTAAGGACAAAATAACAAACCATTACATTGTCATCCAATTGTCAACCCCTTATGATGTTATGTATGCAAGTAGGTTGGTTCTAACTGGTTCCCGAGCTCTATGGCCTCCCGCATTCTCGGAGAAATGGATCTCAGGCCATATCGAAGCATAGGGTGGGGTAGCCTAATCGGTCCCGAACGGTGAATCAACTCACTTCGCCCGAAACCTACACAATGGCTCCCCATCTCAGGTTTCTAGGACGGCCCGGGTTCGACCGCATGTACTCACACACACATATGCATGCAAACCCCCACAGTAAAGAAAAACTGAAAATCTAACTAGTCCCTGAAAGGTTAGTAACAGAATAATAATTGAAGCACATTTAAGGAGAACAATTCGAAGATTCGGGTGGCTTAGCCTACTGGCATGGGTCCCCAGTGGAGTCGCCATCCTGTCGAGTCTAATTTTTTGCATTCCCATTCCTAATCCGATCTAAACTAGACCCTATGCTCATCTAATGTAGATCCTCGACTTGAGTTAGGAATTTCGTTTGATTTTTAGAGTCGCCACCCAACTGTCGTTGGGAAATATTGAATTAAGACTAAAGGAGCGGATTAGTCTTAATTTGGACCACTAGTCGTCATTATTTCCTCTTCTCGTTTTTGAAAAGAGGAAAAGAGAAAACCAGAGTTTCTAAGTCCGGAGGCTAACCTATTAAAACCTTTACGGTTACCACCTAATCTCCTAAAATTGATCTTATTTAGAAATGTGCTTCATTGTGTTCCTGTTACTTTTTATTATGTTTTTTAGTTATTTCAAGAAAATGATTTTTCATTCATTTTATGGGTTGACCCGAATGGGTGCCTACGTACCTGCTACTCAGGATCAAACAAGTCGTAATTTGCTTTTCTGAAAACTTTAAGTTGTTTGTAAATTTTAGTTTTTGAAATCTCTTTTTATTTATGTTCTTATCATTTTTTGGATTTTTTCTAAAAAAAAAATCTAAGCCTAAGCTTTAATCTGATTTTGAAAATGATTTTTAGGGAAAAACATCAATTTTGGATTTATTTGAAGAAAAGGATTTCTCTAAGTGCTAAAACTCATTTTTTTATTATTCTTTTATAATTTTTATTATTTTTTATGATTTTCTATAAATTTTTATGATTTTTATGATTTTTTATGATTTTTGTGAAAATTTTTATCTTAAGTTAATATCTATCCTATTTTGAAATCTAAATTTTTATTGTTATTTTTCCTAATATTTTTCATTATTTTTCTACATTTTATTATTTTTTTATTATTATTTTTTTATCTATCTATTTATTATTATTTTTCTTATTTATTATTTTTCTACATTATTAAATTCTAGAAAAATCTAATTTCTACATTTTCCTATTTATTACAAATAAATAAATAAATAACTAAATAACAAATAATAAATTAATTAATTAATTCGGAATAAATAAATAAACAAAATTAATTAAATAAAATAATAAAAATCCGAAAAATCCGACTTACCTGGATCCGGGTCGGTACGCGGGTCGGGTCGAAATCAGGTCGGGTCGAATTGGTCGGACACGGCGACGGAGGAGGCTCGTTCACGGCGTTCCGACGGCCTTTTGCAGCGGGTGAGGTGTCGAATCCTAGCTTCTCGAGGGTGCTGAATCCAATGGTGGCGGTGGTTCACTCTCAAATTGCCTCCTGGTGGTGGTTTAGCTCCGGTCGGTGCTCACGGTTTTGGATCATTCTCCGATGCTCTCCGATTTGCACTCTTTCCTCACTTTCTCTCAATTTTGATTCGTGTTTTGGCTTCCTCTACTCCTCCTCTATTTATAGGCGTCCGGAAACCCTCTTGGATAAGCTCAGATCGGCCGATTTGGATAAATCCGAATTTCTTCCGTTTTTAGATTTGATTTTATCCCGGCGATTTGATGTTGATCTCTTGTTTTTCTTTGATTTATCTTATGGATTCGGCTTTATCTTGACAATAATCTAGAAGATTTGAAAAAAAATGATCGATTCCACCTTCGTCGGACTTGCTCCGGCTTCTCTTCGCATCTGTCCGAGTGAGGAAGACGATCACGCGCAACACGCGTGATTTTCTTCGGCCAATCACACGCTGCCACGTGGCAGCTCCAAGCGAAAGGAAAGAAAAATTTTTTCCGAGCGCACGCGGGGGGATTCGAACTCGCAACCTCCAGCCTTCACACGTTCCCTATACGCACACACGAGCCAGCTGAGCTGGCCCAATTTCTCGATTTTCTTTATATCGCAAATTGCATATATGCAATGCGATTTTTTTCATTTTTTGTATTTTTTTGAAATTTCAAAAATTTATAAAAATTATTCATCCCTTATTATTACTATTTCTGAAATCATTTTTCAAAATTGATGTGTTTTCCTATTTATTTTTATTTTTTTGAATATTTTCCATTATTTTTGCTAAATTAGAAAAATTGGGAAAAATTGGAAAAAATTGAAAATTGATTATTATTGATTATTGCTCATTCCTAGGGCAAAAATGGGGTGTTTACAGTCTTCTATAGGATCCATTGGCCCAACTCATAGCCAGTTCATGTTGGTCCATGGATAACCCACAAGCTGAGTCTGAGGGAGTTTGTCCATTGCCCTATAAAATATGATAAGTGTGCCTGTTGGAAAACAAAATACAATAATAATAGAAAAGAGGTTAATATATAAATAATTCAGGGGTCGATCTGCTTAAAATGGGCCCTCATTGCCAAAATGTGAATTCCTTTAGTTCTTGCCCAAATGATAGGTCTTATCAGATTTTGATTCCTATCAGCAAGAATAGAACTTTATAAGAGATGACTAGATCTATGTTAAATGAAAGTGGAATTGCTAAGTATTTTTGGGCAGAAGCAGTTTCTACAACTTGCTATATCATCAATAGAGTTTTCATTCGACCCATGACATCAAAGACTACTTATGAGATGTTTCGAGGTAAGAAACCTAACGTTTCATATTTTCATATCTTTGGATCTAAATGCTTTGTGAAAAAGAATCCTCTCAACCTTGGTAAATTTGATGAAAGATCTGAAGAAGCTATTTTCTTAGGATATTCTCTAAATAGTCATACTTATCGTGTTTTCAATAAATCATCAAAAACTATTGAAGAATCAATAAATGTTAAATTTATTGAGGATTTAAAGGATGTTGATTCTAATGAAGAAAAGGACTCCAATTCTAAAGCAGAAGTTAGTTCAGAACCTAAGTTAGAAGCACCTACTGTTAACACTCGAGGATCTGGTCATCTAGAACCTATTTCAGAGGAAAATACAGAAGGTGTAAGATCTAAACAAGAGGCTTCTAAAGCTTGGAGGTATAAGTCTGCACATCCTTCTGATCAAATAATAGGCAATGTTCAATCTGGTGTTCAAACAAGAGTTAATTTACAAAATCTTGAAAATCATTTTGCGTTGTTATCCGAAATTGAACCTAGTAATATGGAAGAAGCTTTAAATGATGATAATTGGATTATCTCTATGCAAGAAGAATTAAATCAATTTCAAAGAAACAATGTATGGAATTTAGTTCCTAAACCTAGAGGAAAGTCTATAATTGGAACTAAATGGGTGTTTAAAAATAAATTAGATGAAGACGGTAAAATTATAAGAAATAAAGCAAGATTAGTAGCTAAAGGTTATTCACAAGAAGAAGGAATAGATTTTGATGAAACATATGCACCTGTTGCTAGATTAGAAGCAATACGATTGATGCTTGCATATGCATCTTATAAGGATTTTAAAGTTTTTCAAATGGATGTAAAAAGTGCATTTTTAAATGGTTTTATAAAGGAAGAAGTTTATGTAGAACAACCACCTGGTTTTAAAGATCCTTTCAAATCAGATTATGTTTTTAAATTAAATAAAGCACTATATGGTTTGAAACAAGCTCCAAGAGCTTGGTATGAAAGATTGAGTATGTTTTTTATCTCTAAAGGTTTTCATAGAGGAAAAGTTGACATTACTTTATTCTTGAAAACTTTTGATAATGATATATTGGTTGTACAAATATATGTGGATGATATTATCTTTGGATCTACTAAAGAATTGTTGTGTCAAGAATTTGCTGAGACCATGCAGGCAGAATTTGAAATGTCAATGATGGGAGAATTGACATTCTTTTTGGGGCTTCAAATAAAACAAACAAAAGAAGGAATCTTTGTTCATCAAGAAAAATACACAAAACAAATATTGAAGAAATTTGGATATGATGGCTGCAAAAAGGTTACGACACCTATGAGTACTTCAACAAGGTTAGACTCTGACTCAAATGGACAGAAGGTAAGTGAGAAACTTTATAGGAGTCTTATAGGTTCTTTATTGTACTTGACTACATCAAAACCTGATATTTTGTTCAGTGTGTGTTTGTGTGCTAGATTTCAAGCTTCACCAACAGAAATTCATTTATCAGCTGTAAAGCGTATTTTCAAATACCTTGTTAATACTTCAAATTTGGGCATCTGGTATCCTAAAAATCAAAATTTTGATTTAATAGGATATTCTGATGCAGATTATGCTGGTTGTAAAATTGATAGAAAAATCACATTTGGTACTTGTCAATTCTTAGGTGATAAATTAATTTCTTGGTCTTCTAAAAAACAAAATTCTGTTACTCTATCCACAGCTAAAGCTGAATATGTTTCTATTGGTAATTGTTGTGCACAAGTTTTATGGATAAAACAACAATTGAATGATTATGGAATAAATTTTAAAACTGTGCCAATTAAATGCGACAACACGAGTGCAATAAATTTGACAAAAAATCCAGTGCATCATTCTAGGTCAAACCACATAGAAATTAGACATTATTTTATTAGAGATCATGTGCATAATGGAGATATAAATGTTGAACTTGTGCCAACCGATAATCAATTTGCAGACATTTTTACTAAACCTCTTAAAAAGGTAAAATTTGAATTTATTAGAAATGAATTAGGAATTTGTAACCCTTTTTGAATTTTTTTTTTTCTCCCCGAAACCTTCAATATTTGAAAATCTTTATTCATATAATAATATATAAATATATATATATATTTTCTCTTCATTCGTTTCCTTCTTTCTCTAATTTTTTTTTTCGCAATCTGTTCTTTCTCTCTCTTTCTTTATTTTCCCTCTCTCTCATTATGACTCCAATGGCGCCTAAATCTTCATAACATCTCAAACAAAAATCCTTCAAAACAAAATCCTCCAACAAGCCTTTATTGATTCATGATGAATCTTCAGATTCTTCGGAAAAACATCAAGAACCTTCAATAGAGGAGAATCCAAGTTCCCTTGACTCCGAATCTATCATAAGTTCCAAGAAAATTTCCAAAAGAAAACGGGTTGCATCATCTTCAAAAGGGAAAGAAAAGGTTACTCAAGAAACCTCTCCGCTTAAGAAAAAAGCCAAGAAGCAAACAAAACAAAGGAATGTACCAAGTTTGAAACCCTCAATTTCAAAATCTCTTCAAAGGAAGAAAAACAAGGTGTGTTCTTGTAGTTTTGTGGATTTTAATTTCTTTACAAGTAATGGATTTTACTGGAATGAACTTTTAGAACCTATAGGATGCATGGAACTTTGATCTACTCAAGTTCTAGTTTATGGCGAGTGTGTGAAAGAATTTTATGGAAGTTTAAGTCTTTCGGAAGGGAATGTTTTAGTTTCCAAGGTATGTGATCAAGACATTACAATTTCTAAGGCAGATGTAATTAAATGTCTACACTTACATGATGTAAATGATGATGTAGAGATTACGAACATGCCTAGGAATGATCTATTTGCTGCTATTAATGGAGACTTACAAATGGATTATGGAAAAGAAGCGATGGTTATTGATTTCAAGTTGTTTCCTCGAATCATACACAAGATTATTGTTGAATGTATATGTCCAAGGAAGGGCAGTTCTACTTCAATGTCCATAGAACATGCTCAAATTATCTATGCGATGATTAATAGAAAGAATGTGGACATGGCTTCTAAAGTCATTGATCAAATATGGAAAAATAAAGAAAGCTTGGTATTTGGGAATGTACTCATGCGGTTGTTTGTGTTTAAAGGGATAGTTTTGCCTACCAGCTCTTTTGAACCTATTAAGTTAAAGAGGATAGGTAAAGAAGTTTTTCATCATATGTCGATTTTTGTTAAGGATTGTTTGTGGTATGCAAATGATGGTGCACATTTTGTCCATCAAAGGCATATGAAAAGAATTGTTCCTTTTGGAACTTCTTCAATACCTGTTCAAGAAGGAGGTTTAGAACCTAGTTCAGAACCTAGAACAGAGTTTGGAACAGATTATAGAAAGCAACCATATGCTGATGAGGCCAGGAAGAGTGGAACAAAAGAAGCTACATCCAATGTTGATCTGGAACAAATGAAGAATGTTATGTGAGAAGCTTTGAAACATAAGCTATCAGATTTAGTTAAGACAGCTTTGACAGGTGAAGTTTCAGTTCTTCAATGGTCTGATCTTAGGAGACTAGAAGCAATGGAGTTACAAGTTAAACAAACTTCTGATATTAAGAAAAATTCTGAGAAAATGCTTACTGATCTCCATCACTATAGAATTCTCTATGATGAGTTTAGTGCGAGAGTCAAGCAAGATTTATCTAACAATGTGATTGCTTTTGACAAGTTTGTCTCTCAAGTGAGGAAGATAGGAGATTCAGTCACTAACTCTTTCAAGACTTTGGACTCCAAGACGGATAAAACATCCCAATCTGTCACAAGTCTTCATGGTGAAATCAAGGTATTCTTATCCACCAAATTTCCATATTATGTTCGCTCTGGCGCACATATCATCGACTTGGATACTTCACCAAAAAAACCTTCCTCTACCAAACCTTCCACCACTTCCTCTACCTCTCGAGTTACAAGACCTAGAAAATCTTAGTTCTTGTCTTAATTTTTTGTTTTGAAAACAAGTTGTAAAGACTTCTTTTATCTTTTATGCATTGATTAAGGGGGAGTTATCCCTTTTGCTGTTAACAAAAAAGGGGAGAATGATTCTATTGTGCTTATGAGTGCTTATGATCAATGTTGCTTACTATTGTGCTTATGATCAATGCGTTTATAATGATTCTATTGTGTTTATGATGCTTTTCAGTTATATGAATATATGTTTGCTTGAACATGAAAGTTGTTTCTATTTTGTCTATCTAATGGTGTTTTGTTATCATCAAAAAGGGGGAGAATGTTAAGTTCTCTAATTTAGTTTTGATGTTAACAAAAGAGGAATAATGTGTAACATATGTTTGAGCTTATCAGAAATTGTTTCAGAAGATAGTATGTAAATTTTTCTAAATTGAACAAGGAGACAGAAGCTTGTTCAGAACCTTCAAAAGTGTTATATAGATTATTTTTGTTCTGACAGAAGATGTTTCAGAAGTTGTGTAGTATATCTGTAGTTCTCGTGATAATCTTTCAGAAGCACTTTCAGAACCTTTACAATAGGAGAACAGTTGATAGGTTTATTTCAGAAGCACTTTCAGAACCTTCATAACAGGAGGACAGTTGACAGGTTTGCTTCAGAAGCACTTTCAGAACCTTCCATGCCTATCACGAATTATTTTCCAAATTTCGCTCTAATTTTTGTATCAATGGTTTTTAATAAATTTCAAGGCCTAACTCTAAGTGTCAAGTATATTTGGGTAATATACTTGATGTGTTTTACTAAAGTTGGATTTTATATCATGGTTTTTTTTTTTTTAATTTACATAAAGTTTTACAAGATTTTATTCAAAGATTTTATTTTATGATAAAGTGAGATCATATAAGATTTACAAGTTTTATCAAGATTTAAATCTAGATATTTGTGCTATATTTTGGGAGATCCAGCAGTTGCAAAGATAAGGATAAGAAATATGGTTGTTACATGAAGATATGATTCCACAATATATGAGATATCAAGATAAGGTTTCACAATGTGAGGGATATCTTCAACAAACTTGATCCAAGAAATATCTCCAAAGAAGATCTCGGTCAAACTGATTTATCCAAGCTTATCCTCATAAAAAATATCATGGAATGCAGATCCTCTCCAACAGAATCAACTTATTTTTGAAATACAAAATTTCAAAAAATAAATTAAAGCTTGTCACGTGGAACTCCAAGTAACCGTTATGTTCTCTTCATAAAAAGAGTGTTCAATTCAAATAAAAAAAAAAAAAAGAAGAGAGAACGTTCTTCTGTGAAGAAGAAAAAAACACACGGAAAAGAAAAGCCTCATACATCTTCAAGCGCAAAATTTTTACATATACATGTGATCTATTTATAGAGGAAATTTGATATTCCTCATTGTCATCGTAATTCCTTTCGTGTATAAGGAATTAATAGTTATTTCATCACTGTAGTTTGAGTGATTAGCTTAGTGAAGAAGCTAGAAAGACTCAACAGTGAGACTTCGCCTTGAAGAGGCTTATTTTGTACACTTTCAATTTGTTTGATATAGTGAAACATAACCGGTATAGACAACTGGGACCCCGGTGTGGAGCTGGAAGAGAGGACTGACGCTCGAGGCGAAACCTCTATAAATCTCTGAGCATTCTATTCTTCTCTACTCATTTTATTTACTACACATTATTGTTCTTCATTTTTGTTATTCACGTGATTTTATTAGTCAAGAGTTTTTGAATGATTTGCAAAAATTGAAATTTTAAGTAATTAATCAATTCACCCCCCCTCTTGATTAATCTAATTGGGACCAACAATTATTTCTATCACTTCTTGTAGTTTCACTATCCCCACGATGTCAACTTTGTAATAAATTTGGTCAATTCTCTAGACATGTATGTAAATCATGTTGCATAAAGCAAAAATGCCCCTTGTACTTTATGTCACTTAGGAACTCTAGCCATTCTTTGATAAGCCTTCAAGAGCTTTAGTTATCCTCATGTTTGAAACCTTTAGTCATCTTTTGATAAATATAGGAGCCTTAGTCATCCTTAGAAAACTTAAGAACTTAAGTTATCCTCTAATTACAATATTTAAGAGCTAAGTTATCCTCTAATTACAATATTTAAGAGCCCTAATCATCTTGAAGTTTTGGAACTTTGGCTATCCTTCGGTAAAATAGGAACCTTAGTCATCCTTGAATTTGGGAACTTTGGTCATCCCTTATTGGTAAAATAAAAGCCTTAGTTATCCTTAAGTTTAGGAGCCTCAGTTATTCCTTGAGAAGAAAATAGGAACTTTAGTCATCTTTGAATTTAGGAACTTTGGTTATCCCTTATTGTCAAAACAGGAACCTTAATCATCCTTAAGTTAAGGAGCTTTGGTTATTCCTTATTCAATATAGGAGCTTTAGTCATCTAGAACTCCAATTATGTTTAGGCATGCTAGTTATCTTAAGTAACAATAAAGAATCCTTGAACTAGGGGAAATTTTTTGTTTCTTCAAAAATATTTTTCAAAAATGAAATGGAACATTGCTAACAAGAGGAGATTTTCATAAAGCTCTAAAAAATTACTCTTAGGTAGACTTGTCTAGCCCAAAGCTTGGAATTAGTCGCTTTAAACCCTAAAAGCTTTCAATGAGCCACATATCAATAACCAAAACCTTGATTCATGAAATTGATCACTCTAGGAGACCATTAAGATCTAACTCTAAGAGGTAACTAAGAAAGCACATAATAAAATACTTGATTCTCAAAAACAGATGGAGATGGAATTTGTTCATCTACCATTACACCAAGAAAGTCCTAAACACAAGACCCTAAGCTCAAACACAAATTCTCCTACCCATTCTAACCTAAACATAAAGTCCATCTCTACTATTATTTTGTCTCCTACCCAAACAAACTTAACCTGATCATATAATGGGGCACTTAAGGACTAGCCCATCCAATTGAGTTTAAGGCAACTAATTAGGGGCATTTTTTAAAGTAGTCAATGGGACCTTTATTTAATCCAACCAATCTAGTATGGGGAAAACTAGGTGAAAGTCGAGTAGAGATGATAAAAAATTTGTGCATAGGGGAAAGGTATCTCGTGATTTGAAAGTTTAAAATGAAAAGAGGTAAACCATGTCCCAAACACTAACCTTAAACACATTTGAAAGTTGAGTGGCATCATAGTAAGAATTTGGACTCATTCCATGAATGAGGACCTCGAATTTGGTACATAGGTCAAAATGATGCTAGGTATTCATTTCTCTACCCTAAACACTACTATCCCTTACTAACTGATGTGCCTAAAAGGGCCAAAGCACATACGATCAACAAATAGTAGCAATTCCAATCAACAACTACTTTATAAGAAGGATATACCCCTAATTCCTTATGAATACAGATGGCAAAATCGAGTAAGATGTGACACCAAATGGAGATATGCTTAAATGATTCAAGCACATAACACAATCCAATAAAACTAACTCCACAAGAGGCATGAACACAATAACAATCAACAACACTTGGCTTGAACAACTCCTTCACAAACTAGTCTTAATTTATGAAGATGGAAACCAAAAGGATATGTGGAACAATCAATTGCAAGATTATCAATGATGAATGAAGGAAATGAACTAAGATTCCAATTCAAATTGAAAAATTTCAAATATGAAAATAGAACCCTAAATTCACGTGAACCAAAGGAAACAACAAATAGCATATAGATATGACTCACTAAGCACAATTTGTAAACAACAAGAAATGATTGATATTACTCACAATCACTTTCAAGTTAGTTCTCGCCACAATTTCAATGATGAAATTAATAAGAGATCAATGGCAATGCAAGGGAACTCCTCATGGCCACAAGAATGTGTTTTTTTGAAAATTATCAAAAGTCCCTCAAAACCCTACTTAAGCAAGTTTTTATACTTGCTTTATTTAGGGTTAAAAAGTCCTCAAAATTACAACAATGCCACTTTAGGGTAGCCGGTCCTAAAAACACAATTACAAGCAAATGAAAGTGTCCCAAAAGCTTACACATAAATAATCTAAAGAAATAATTACAAATACAAAATAATAAGAATCCTCAAAGAGCCAATGCATCAAAGCGATGTTGATCACAACAGGCCATTGGATGAGAATCCGATGATGTCCCTAAGTGATCAACAATGAGAGTCATTTGGCATCCCATGGAGAAATATCATTGTACATGTAAGATTATCACTTAAATATTTATTAGATAAAAAAGAAACAAGAGTAAATATGAGTGATTTGGATCATCATCCAAATCAAGTTCTGTAGCCATCTAGGTTGTTGGAAAAATTCCCATCACTAACCCTATTAAGCCACTTTTAGAAAAAAAAAATTAAAATTAACCCTATCAAGAATCAGCCCACATCGAAGTAATTAAGAGGTTAGGGGCATTAATCAAGAGAAAAGAATGAAATTAACTTATGCTTGCCTTAGTCACATCAATTTAAGAGTAATCATTGTTATAGATACCTTATTTCCATAAGATGAAGAAGAGTCTCCATTTAGAAGTCATGTACATCTCCATGCACATATCACACTCAATTTTAGGGGGTAAATCATCTCCATTCCCTCAAAAGCTCACTAAGAAAAAAGGAGTTGGGAAAAAATGAATTATAAAAAAAATGTTGAAATTTAAAAAAAAAACATGAGCTAAATAATTTGTAAAATAGAGCCTATGCTATCAATCCCATCCTCAATACTACCACTTATAAAACTCTCATGATTAAAGGAAATGTTTTATCTTAAGCAATAATTGCTCAAGACTTAAGGTAAAAATCATGTCTTTTTTGTCTTTGTAGTAAAGTTCTATTCGAACTTCATTATAAAGAGGAGTAGCTGTAGACATCTCATTTTTGCCCCCATTTAGATTAATTAAAAAAAAGCCAAGTTTATGGAATAAAAAAAATAAAAAATATATAAATAATAAAATAAGGAAATATAAAAAATAAATAATAAATAATAAAATAAAAAGTAGTAAAAGAACTAAACAAAAATGAAATGAAAAAAAATAATAAAGGAGTGATAGAATAACAAATAACCAAAATTAAATCAAATGTATGAATATTTTTAAGAAAACTAGGAAAAAAGGGTCTCTAAACAAAACTTTGGCACCTCAATTGGCAGAAAACACTACAACAATTTCGATATTAGACGACGTTTAATAAACATTGCTAAATGAAATAAACATCGCTAAAAAGATTTAGGCACATTTAATAACCATTGCTAATACACATCGCCAAAGGTTCGTTGCAAAAAATATCTGCAACGTTAAAAAAAAAATGTCGCTAAAAGTAGAAATGTAGCTAAATGTGTTATATTGGATGATGCTTAGACGTAGCTAAAAATAGGTAATAGCTAACGTTTAAACATAGTAAAACCATAATTAAAAAATTAATTGACACAAAAAGCGTGGTAAATGAGTAATATTTACGATGTTTAAACATAGTAAAAGAGTAACATTAGTGACGTTTACATGTAACTAAAAGTAATTACACGCAACATTTAAATGTAGTGAAACCACAATTAAAAAATTAATGGACACAAAAAGAGCGATAAATGAGTAACATTTGCGACATTTAAACGTAGTAAAAGAGTAACATTAGCAACGTTTACACAATTAAAAGTAATTATACGCGATGTTTAAACGTAATAAAACTACAATTACATAAATTAAATGAGATTACAAGATCGGTAAAAGAGTAACATTTATAACGTTTAAATGTTAAGTAAGTTAAACTATTTGTGACATTTAAACATTATCTAAGTTAAACTATTTGCAATGTTTAAAGTTAACCTACTAGAGACGTTTCAACGTTGTAAAAAGTGTATTGGTGACATTAAAACATCACTGTTAAGCCAAATTTGCAGCATTTAAATGTGCTAATTCTAACGACATAGATTTCGACCTACTTTCACAATCCTCATATTTGCCAAGATATACCTATTTAGTTTATGCATAATTACATATACTAAAATACCATAAACATCAGCATATATTTCTCACATATCCTACATCAAATGAACCTAATAGCATGATGCTTTCACATCAACACAATTTGGGAATAATATCCTTAACTATAACTTAAAAAACAAATCTAAATAAAATGAAGAAGTTCAAACTTCATTACATTTAAGATTAAACATTAAATGAACTTATCTAACACCCCTTATTTCTTGCATCAACCTTCCTCATCGCTGCTTTCATCATCAACATTGCTATCATTATTATCTTCACTACTCTCACTATCATCACTGTTAAATGAATTTGGTGAATGAACAAATCCCACATCTCATCAAAATATGCATGCCAATGCTCTTAGATATATTGACAAGCTCCAATATCTACAAAGTAAAGTAATGCCCTAATAATTTAAAAGCAATTACAAATAAGTGGCATATCAATCCAATTAACATTGAAAAATAGAACATAACTAAGAATCTCATTGCAAGAACTTGAAGATTGAGGCTACAGATTATAGCCATGTCCATTGATAACTAGACAAAGCTAGAATAGATGGTTAACTAATGGGTTGAGGCTTACTCTACAACCGCATAACCACATTTCTTTAGCACATTCTTAACATTTAATGTACAAACCTATTTTAAGGAACATAATGCAATGACAAGTTCCCAATAATTAGGTTGGTAAGATTAAGATTAATTGAACGAAACAGTATAATATAATACCTGCACTACTTGATAAAAAACAAAAGAGATTCCCAGCAACTCCTAGACCTATTTTATGGCATATAGTATTGATCATCTAGCATCAATTAAGTGAAGCATAGGGAGGTAGGAATCAAGGACAATCCTCCATGCATCACCACTCCTTTTGCACATAGATTTTTCAACTACTACATCTAAGGCTAATTCACCCTTTTGTGACTTGCGAGTGTTTCTTATCTAAGTAGTTGCATCAGGATTGATCTAAATGATGTTTACTGAGAAAATTCAAGGATCACCTATCCATTTCAATGAAAGAGTTAGACATCATTTGGATATCAAAGGTAAAGCATACTAAATGTAAAGTTAGAACATCATTTGGATAATTGTCGATGAAGTCAAACAAATGCTATCAAGCATATGCAATGGATGGAACTAGAGAAGAGTTTTCAAATAACTACTTGTCAGATGAATGAAAAGCATAAGATTTTCTAAATTATGTTAAAAAAAAAAACCACTTGAAAAATATTACTATTTCTCTTGCAAAGATATAGAATCTAGACAGTAACAACAATAGAGTAAATTTATAAATATACAATAATTTGTTTGATTAAGTTTACTATTTTGTCAAAAAGATTTTAAGTTTTCAACACAATTTTTATTTATTAATAAAAAAAGTATTTTCATCTGTTAGCAAAGAATGTATTTTAGAAAAGTTTGCCGCTAGCTCAAATCTTAAACTTTTCAATCTATATACTGTCCTGGTTGGCTGATCAGGCTTTGGATCGACCCAACAAGATCTAAACCAACTAAGGAAACATAACAGTATAGTTGGTAAAAGTGCAATTTCAATCCATTTAATCTCGAATGAGAAGATTGGGATATTAATCAACATGATAAGGGGTATTCCTTATCTTTAAGTTCACAACACTAGCTTCACTATTTGAGTTCAAACATGCACTTTCCTTGTCTGTTATGTTTCTATAGATTCAAAAAGACTAGCTCAAGCTTATTCTTGACAAGAATTATATCTGCCATATATAGGAATATACATACTAACAAAATGATGATGAAGAAACAAACATGTGTATAAGTAATTTTGACGATAGTCTCAAATAGAATTGAACAAATCATATTTGCAAGGATGTTGGAAGTTACATCCAATGATTATCATTTGCCTTTGGCAAGGAAAACGTTAAGCATAGCATTGACATATTTTATCTGCATAGCCATGCTGGAAACCACAACAAACGCTACCAACAAGAAATCATTAAGAAAACCTATCAGAAATCAAGCACATATACAAGCGAGGATCAAATATTGAGGATGATAAATGTATTCATTCTCCTATAGAAATTCCCGTTCTAAAATTGACTTGGCATTGTAGTATTTCCTATAAAAAGAAAAGAACAGTATGCAGCATGATAAAACTATTCGGCAAACAAACATGATATTTTACATAACTAAAACTACAGCATAGATATCCATAATAATTACCTTCATTGAATCCCATGAAGAATTGCTATTAGGTGAGGAATCAAGCACCACCTTATAAGAAAGAGTAGAAAAAAAAAAAAAAAAAACAATCTGGATCCTATTTGAGCCATTGACACCATCCTTTGATAAAATTTCTTGTAGATTCAAATAAATACGTGAATGCTGGCTATTGTACTTAATGTATTGATCATGCATTGCATGCTTTTTCTTGTATTAACAAAAGGGAATAGCATAACTAAATAGGTCTTTCTAGGTCATGGGATACATAAACCAAATAGCCAGAAGCAGTTACTAATAGAAGAGGAGAAGTTTTTGAATTCTATACCTTGCATCAAGACTTAATAATGTAAGTAAAAACACTATGCGATGGTGAACTCTTTGCATTGATGCTAATAGCACTTGTTCTTCTGTTTGATAGCCCCTATATCACATGTTTGGATATTTCAGAGAAGCATTTTTAGTAAATTCATATCTTAGAACCAAACTAAAATTAGAGAAGCATTTTTAGTAAATTCATATATTAGAACCAAACTAAAATCAAATAAGCATTTTCAGTAAAATCATATCTTAGAACAAAGCTGCAATTAAGAGGATCAATATAAGTTACTTTACTAGAGAATTAAGTTGTAGTTAAAGAATCCATCAATCAACTCAATGGTTAACCAAGACTTATATAAAATGAAAAGCAAAAGTAATTTTGTTGAGTAGGAAATCACTTGCATTGGAATTGGCAACCCAATCCAATTGAGCTCCTAGCCACAACAAACAGAGGAAAATAAAGATGGATCATTAACACCAAAGAATGGCAAAAATTTATATGAGTGTAGTGTATTGTTTACAAAGATGCAAAGGTCGATTGAAGATTACTAGATTAAGCTTCAACAGATCCACACCCCTGGGCTTTAGCCTTGATATCTCTTTCTTGTATTTTTCCTTCTATAGAACAACAAGAAGCAATGAATAGATTACACACATTAAAAGGCATCGAAAAGGCTTAATTGTCATCCTGAGTAGTGGGAACATCACTCAAGTCAAGCCCTTCTGCTGGTAAATCCAAAGAAAGTGGACCCAAAATTCCATCAACACTAAAGGTAAGACCGCTTTACATGAGTAGGTAAAATGGAAAAGATCACGATCAGTAATAACTAAAAACGTAGACATTAAATTACCTAAGAAATAAAAAGTGTATGCATTGAACTTAAAAGGGGCGAAAGTGATGTAATACAAAAAGCGTCTAATCGTTTTAAGGAAAAGATAGATAATACGGTAAAATGGTTAAAGAGAACTTACATGGTGCTACAGCTAGCCCGAAATCATTATAATAAGAATAACAAGGAAGCAAAAGGAGTACCTCAAGTTGGAAACTTAGCATATCCACTTGAGCCATAGCTTCTACTTGAGCAATTCTCTACCTGAACATTTATGCCATCTCCTCCGCCTATCAGTGCAAAATGACATTAATAACACTACATATTTGATTTTGATCTATGCATTAAAAACATGTGACATGTAGTTTTTATGCCTCATAGTAGCCTTCTATTCTAGGCATACATCAAGTTGATGCCAATGCAAGAAATTTTGTTGTATTTTTGGAATAGAGAACATATCCAGCTAACAATGTTCAACAAAGTTTTTAGAAGCACCATATCCATGCTAATATGAGAATCCTTTACTATTTTTATAAATAATAGGAAATGGTGCATCTTCACATGCATGAAATTAACAAGTCCAAATTTATATAGATAAGTAAAATGATGGAGGTTGCCTTTTCAAATACGAGTTTAGGATTGCGAATCGTGTCTTTAGGAGTAGGCTCTAATTTCTTAGTTGAAAGACTTACTCTACCTCTTTCTCAGTCATGGCTCAATATCATCACCTATAAGGAAGTGGCCATATTGTACTTATGAACATACAATGTCAAGAGAAAGGATGAAGATTTTAGCTCAAATTATGTTTCACCAGTCATAAGCAATCAAAAGTACCTTGAGAGTATCCTTAAGTTGAATAACGGTCACTATATCTGAGATGTGGTCATGACTTATCTAACTAACATGAAGTAGTTCATTGACTCCACCAATATCAACAAAGGCACTGATGTGCTCAAAAACCAAGATTAAGCACATACAAAACCAAATTGAATGACAATCAAACAATGTCAATCAAATGGTGTAAATTCTCAATGCTTGTAAACAATTCTTCTAACAATGGTGTGATCAATCTCAAATCCAAGTATGATGATGCTCTGATACCAAAAGATGATGTGCTCAAAACCAAGTTCAAGCACAATCAAATGACTCAAGAAAACAAGTCACAATTCAATCACAAAACCGGTTCAATGTGGATGAACAATTCATGTTAAACCCTTTAAGATTTGATGGAAAAATGAAGATCAAATGATGTAATTGCAATCCCTATTTGTAATATTCACCAAGTGACAACAAAAAGAGATTAGGTTCACGTGAAATCAGAACAAAATGGAAGCACCAAAACCGTAAATTCCACTCTTCCTCCAATTCCAATTCACACCAACACTAAAGAACAATCAATCTTACAAGATAATTGTCCATGAATTTACATTCACAGATAGTCCAAGAAAGCTTCAAATCCACCCTAGATATGACTCACTAGAGAAGAAGTGAAGAACAATAAAGAAGGAAATCGATATGACTCACAATTTCTCCTTGTTGCACTCGCCACAATTCCAATTCTTGGGTTGAAATTGATAAGAGGTTTTGAACTAAGGATGAACCATAATTCCACATGTGAAGTGCTAGGTTTAATCTGCAAAATATGGCCTCCTTAAACCCTACTATAAGCAAGTATTTATACTTGCTACTCCTAGGGTTAGAAAATAGTCAAAATTACAAGTTTGCCACTTTTAAGGTGGCTAGTCCTAAATGAAAATTACAATCAAAATAAAAGTGTTCCAAAATGATTACAACATAAATAGTCCATGTAAATGAAAAATATATAAAAGAAATTGGTCTTCAAAATGCCGGTCTTCTATAGGATTTATTGGCCCAACTCAACGCCGGTTCAGGTCGGTCCATGGATAACCTACAAGCTGAGTCTGAGGAAGTTTGTCCATTGCCCTATAAAATATGATAAGTGTGCTTGTTGGAAAACACAATACAAGAATAATAGAAAAGAGGTTAATTTATAAATAATTCCGAGGTCGATCTGCTCAAAATGGGCCCTCATCGCCAAAATTCTAATTCCTTTAGTTTTTACCCTAATGATAGGTCTTGTCGGATTTTGATTCCTATAATCTCCTCGGGCCTCAAAAAGATTTGTCCTCAAATCTAGTAAAGCAAATGCAGTAGAGACTTTGTTTTCTCCTAGCAATCCATCTGAAGAAGTATCTCTGCACAATCCTAATATCTGAAATACCACAGTAGGTGATTGTTTTTTCTCCCCCATTTCCAAGATGTATCTCATCTGCAACATAAATAAGGACTCATTGTCTACTGATGCCTCCCCTCTCTCAACCCATTCCATTGATTTTGTTCCCTCTTTTTCTAACTCATCTGTATGGTGCTGATCCTCATAGCCCCCTAATGGTTGGCCCAACTGCTCACTACCCTCTGAAACCTCTGAAGGTAAACATAACTATCTCTAAATAGTCTGGCTCTCTGCTGGTCTGCTTGTCTGACTATGATCATCAGGATCCTCTGAAGGTTGGCACATTGGTGTTTGACAAATTTTATGCTCTAAAGGTTGGCTTGTGTCACTAGAGTCCTCAAGAACCTTTGAAGGTTTGCATACCTGCATCTGCACAGTTTGGCCCTCTGAAGGTTTGATCATGTGGCTATGATCCTCAAGAATCTGTGATGGTTGTTTTATCTGTCTTTGCATCTTTTGGACCTTCAATGGCAACATAGGGTTCAATACTATATGTTTACCATCTTTTTTGAGCATATAAGTATTTCTATACCCATCATGTAATACCATCCTATCATATAACCATGGTCTACCAAGTAATATATAGGATGTACAAATAGGAAGAATATCACATTCAAGCTCATCATAGTACTTATCCCCTATACTGAAGGGTACCCTAGCCCTTTGGGTCACACAAAGACCATCCTGATCATTCAACCAATGTAATATATAGGGTTTGGGATGTGGGATAGTTTCAAGTTTCAACTTCGATACTAATGATGTAGCTACAACATTAGTACAACTACCACCATCAATAATAATTACGCACAAGTTTCCTTTTACCCTATAAGAAGTAAGGAACAAGTTTTCTCTTTGTCCCTCATCAATGGTTTGAAAGGAAGTCAAGTCCCGATGCAATATGTTAGTAGACAAATACAACTCACTTGACATTTTTTCTTACTAATTTCAACAACCTCAATACACTTCACCACACTATGGCAACACACCCTTACTCGCCCCTACACACCTACGGTGCTCACAATCAACCAATACAAGAAATGCTTATTGTTACTTTAAGTAAAGTCAAGTGAAATAATTGAAGCACAATGAAATAATTCTTGGTACTTCAAGTAAAGTTAAATAAATGAAGTACACACACAACTACTTTCAAGTAGATAGAATTAAATTCAACTATTAGTGTTTAAGTAATTAGTTCAATTACTTTCACACTTTAATGACTTGTTTGAATTTTAAATTCTACTACTCAACTTTCCTTATCCTTGCTTTGGTTTCACACCAATTACTTCACAATGGGCAGCACTTCAACACATACAAAAATACACAACTTTACCACCACACTTCTCCCCTTTTACTCACGGTTCCACACCAATCACGCCTCCAACAACAATGGTCTATGCTACACACACCAAAGCCCACACCAAATGCACCCACTCTTCACTAAATTCAAAAATACATCCAAAACCACAACTTCTACATAAGATAAGGCAACCCACTTTCAAATTCAAAAAGGAGTTCAATAAGTACACAATTCCATAAATGGTAAGAAGCTATTTCAAATTCAAATGATACACAATTAAACAATGACTTTAATGTGTGTTTTGAAATTTCAAATTGGCTTCTTAATTCACACTTCAAATCTAAATTCAAATCTGGAAATACAAGTGTTACTCCTCCACTTTTCCGAAAACAAAAGTACACAATACAAATCCACTTCACCAATTGAACACTATTCTCAATCCTTCACGGTTTGCTTCAAAATTTACTATACAATCATGGTCAATAATCAAAGGAAGCCAAGAGTGTTCAAGCCTCCAAGTGTACAACAACTAAACAACAAGATAATACTTCCACAACAAAATTGGAATAGGTCAATCTTCACGCTAACAAATTGGATCAACTCCCACAGCAACAACACAAAATTACACTCCACTTCCATGGCAACAACAACAAATACACTTCCACTTCCATAGCAAGGATAACAAGATATACTTCCACTTTCCACAATTTAATTCACAACTTAACAAAATAGGCAGCAACTCAAATTTGAATTTCAACCTCTTCACTAATTGCAAACCTTCCTCAATTGGTAAGAAATGAATTTCAAATTCAAATAACACTCATTAACTCTCACAACTTAATTGATGTGTTTGAATTCAAATAGATTCCTTACTACTCAACACAATGCAAATCTGTAAAATAGTTCCCCAATTCTGAATTTGCACAATGGACTCAACAACAACAAAATGCTACAAGCTCCTTCACCCAACAAGCTAGTCACGACATGGATAGGCAAGTTTTCAAGTTCAAAAAAATTGTTGAATTAACAACACTTCTACTCTCCTTCCCTTCCACGAAAATGATCAATCATAAGAAGCTACAACAATCCCTCCAATCCAACTTCAACAAGCAGGAAATCAAATTTTCAATCAAGGCAATTTTCGCAACTCAAAACTACAACAAACAATTTCAGTTCAAAAATGAATAACCCTAATTGAGGATGATGATCACGAAATCAACCAACAATTGATCCCTTCTCTCAACTTGTGCTCTGATACCAAAAGATGATGTGCTCAAAAACCAAGATTAAGCACATACAAAACCAAATTGAATGACAATCAAACTAGTAATCAAATGGTGTAAATTCTCAATGCTTGTAACCAATTCTTCTAACCATGGTGTAATCAATCTCAAATCCAAGTATGGTGATGCTCTGATACCAAAAGATGATGTGCTCAAAACTAAGTTCAAGCACAATCAAATGACTCAAGAAAACAAGTCACAATTCAATCACAAAACCGATTCAATGTGGATGAACAATTCACGTTAAACCCTTTAAGATTTGATGGAAAAATGACAATCAAATGATGTAATTGCAATCCCTATTTGTAATATTCACCAAGTGACAACAAAAAGAGATTAGGTTCACGTGAAATCAGAACAAAATGGAAGCACCAAAACCGTAAATTTCCACTCTTCCTCCAATTCCAATTCACACCAACACTAAAGAACAATCAATCTTACAAGATAATTGTCCATGAATTTACATTCACAAATAGTCTAAGAAAGCTTCAAATCCACCCTAGATATGACTCACTAGAGAAGAAGTGAAGAACAACAAAGAAGGAAATCGATATGACTCACAATTTCTCCTTGTTGCACTCGCCACAATTCCAATTCTTGGGTTAAAAATTGATAAGAGGTTTTAAACTAAGGATGAACCCTAATTCCACACCTGAAGTGCTAGGTTTAATTTTCAAAATATGGCCTCCTCAAACCCTACTATAAGCAAGTATTTATACTTGCTACTCCTAGGGTTAGAAAATGGTCAAAATTACAAGTTTGCCACTTTTAAGGTGGCTAATCCTAAATGAAAATTACAATCAAAATAAAAGTGTTCCAAAATGATTACAACACAAATAGTCCATGCAAATGAAAAATATATAAAAGAAATTGGTCTTCAAGATGCCGGTCTTCTATAGGATTCATTGGCCCAGCTCATTGTCGGTTCAGCTCGGTCCATGGATAACCCACAAGCTGAATCTGAGGGAGTTTGTCCATTGCCCTATAAAATATGATAAGTGTGTCTGTTGGAACACACAATACAAGAATAATAGAAAAGAGGTTAATTTATAAATAATTCTAAGGTCGATCTGCTCAAAATGGGCCCTCATCGCCAAAATTCTAATTCCTTTAGTTCATACCCTAATGATAGGTATTGTCGGATTTTGATTCCTATCAGGCACAATATGGTTTCAGACACTAAACTATTCCAATGACCACTAATCCGATTCTTAGCTATGCCTAGCTATCCGCCATGGCCTTTCGGTTATTGAGAACAAGCCTTGACTGCTCATCAACCTGCACAAATTTCAGGGGAAGCTCCTTATCAAGAAGTTCTTCTGTTGTGGATTTCTGCAACATATACAAGAATATTCATAATTTGACTTTTCTATAAAAGAAATCATCATATATATATATATATTTATATGGAAATGTATAAAGTCTCACAAACACAAAAAATCTCATGATAAAACCTGAAAATTAGAAAATGGGCATGCTTGCCACACAATCTAGAACCAAAGCAATAAGATCCTTCACATTGTGTCAAACAAGACATGAACTAACCATTTATATTTGTGAGAAAGGAAAAAATCCTCATAAACCCTCT